>JAHZNH010000207.1:0-10904 GCA_027744355.1 Tyrannoseira gladiata
CCCTAGATCAAAATACTAGGGACTATTTATACTTCCGGGGGAATGAGAGCGACGGAGGTGAGATTAGAAATGGTCAAATTCTTCAACACTTGAAGGCTTAAACCCATGTTTCATTAAGAATTGATATCCATTCCAGTTTACGCATCCGCGTCAGCGTTGCAACTTAATCGGAAAAGGGTGGACGCGGGGTCTATCCTCTTCCTTCATCTGAACAAGGACCAGCGGAGTTCCTCCATAGTTCAGAAGGGTCTTCCAGTCCGGTTCGACTGCATCGGGTCGAAGCTGCATCTTGCCGCGGGATTCCAGTGGGCATTGGAGAGATTCAATGAGCCCCTAAAGTACCTAACTAATAAAGGTTGGAAAAAATCATTCCTAATTAATCAGATTTGAAAATCCCTCCAAAAATAGTTTTACTTTATTATTTTAAATCAAACATGTATAATTTCTTTCATTTCCATCCAGGTTCCAGAATAGAGACGGACTCTCCACTGCACCACGAGTGGATCATTGTACCTAGCACGGATAACACGCACAAGCGGATTTATTGCATCGCTCCACTCATTACGCCACCTCTGTATGGACAGCAGTGGATCAATGTGTCCCTCCCATTTAGATAAAGTCACCGATTACTTATGTGCAAGCTTACGAGTCACGAAAACGCTACGAAGTAATTATATTAGATAGGAAGTACATATACCTAAATGAAGAGAATTATATATGCACTTGCTGTTATGCGAAATAAAGGGAAGTATTATTTTTTTCCAAGAAATGTTGAAGCGTATATGTTCTTGGGCACGTACACATCTTCATTTCATTTGAGCAACAATGTTTCCCGAAATGTGGGTACGCTGGACGTACATTGAATTTTGCTTTGTTTCGCTGGTTGCAATTAGGTATTTACATTTTAGATAATCACTTCAACGTGTCCGTTGACATTAGAGGATGGAATGGCATGGTCCGCTTATTCAGGCATTGCAGTAGATATACTCTGGGTTTCAGGGACTTGGCTGGATCATGCACTCGGAAATTACCATGAAAGGTACGGCGCAATTTCGGAACAGGTCAATCAATCCTTAGCTAGCTGCTTGTCGCTTTCAAGTATCAACTCCGATGAATTTTCCCTTACGGTCCATATCCTACGGAGATGTGAATGCTTTGGTAAGTAATTTTTTTTGGAAACTCCTTCAAACTAAGTTTGCCTTGCGTTCCCCAAATTATTTTCAGCGGACTCTGTCGAAAATCCAACTCGGAAAATTCCAACTGAATTATAACTCAACTAACCGCCAGGTAGCGAATTCGTTCGGCAAAATTGCATTTTCGTTCTTAGTAGGTGTCATGTATTCGGGCGTAGCAATTAAACGCATTAAATGCCATAAATACGGATTGATAAACAAAAATCAATTTTATCCGATGAAGAAAATCGGTGAAGATGGTACAAGGCAGAAAAACGCAACAAAACGAATTCCGGGTGGCCAGAGAGCTTCCCCTTCAAAAATGATCTCCGCTTCCAGCGCAAGATCAGTCGCCACTCAAGCTAGTCCAGAGCCCTTTGAATTTCCCGATCCTCCTTTGGCAAAGGCCTTCATCCGGGAGCTGCTCAGAAGTTACATGGACGACGAACCTGAACCTGAAGTCTCCTCGGAAACCATACCAACAAGGGTAGAAGTCCAGTCCTCCTCCTCTGATCCGAATTGCGTGGCATTCGTAGCTGTCCAACAGTTCAAAGATATTCTGAGGCAGCAGGGTATCTTGGGGGCCGAATTGGAGGAATGTGAATGTGAAGTCCAGCAGGGTATCTTAGGGGCCGAGTTGGAGGAGGAATGTGAATGTGAAGCCCACCCATCCTCAAGACTAACCTTCTTGTCGGATGTGAAGGCTGGGGAACATCAATTCCATGGCAACTTCGCTGATAAGCATGAGGCGTTTGAGGATCCCACAGAGGAGGAACCGAGTCCGAGCGAGTCCCAAGTATTGGATAGCGTCAGGAAACAACGCGAGAAAATCCAGCAGAGCAGCAGTAACGTTGAACGAATTCTGTGGACTGATGGAGTGCAGAAGAACGAGATCCTGATGCTGCTCTTCACCCTCTCACTCGCCCTACTCAGGATTATTGAACAGATGTTACTCGACCAAGAGCTCGCGTGTCAAGACCAAGATGATGATTGCGATGTTAAGAATTAGAAACCAATCCTTACACCGCATACATTGATTTTTTGTAATTGATTTTTTTCTACAAAACTTGAAGTGCAATCTCAAGAAATATTGTGAATTCCGTACGAATTATTGAACTCCATTTTAAATCTTGTCTGATTTATGAATTAGTTTTTTTGCTCAGTTTAATAATTTTTCTGGGTTATTTAATCCTTAAATACAAAACTACGTGGCTTGTATTTAGCTTTAACATTTCCTTTAATTTTTTATTGAATTAGTCAACATTGCTTAAATAATTTCGAGAATAAAATGAAATTATTGTTAACCTTATCCCGTGTGACATGACATGAGTACCCGATCGTGCTTCTTCATTCTTTCCTCATTGAATCAGTGACAGGGATCATTGCATTTCATCGCTGCAATAGGGACATTGCGATAGATTTCAAGTGGACAATTTAGCATGTGGCAATATTAGCATTAAAACTTAATCATCATCCCAAACTCCTGATTTTTTTGCAATGCAATCTCTCTAGGTATTTTGGTGTAACGGGAGGGATGCAAGATGAATGGGGCGAATGCAAGCGTGTTTGTGAGCGCGTGCACTGACCTCATTCATTCGTCTCATCCCTCCTCGATTCGATTCGATCCGTGGAGTGAAATGAAATGAGTTCTATTAAGAGTCATTAGATCTCGTCGGCGGATCAATAAATGCCAATCAAGCCCCTATATCGACATCCCACCCCAGTAAACGCTAGATTCCTCCTAGTGGTCTCCTAGCCGCAAGCTAAAATTACCCGAGCGATTATCTGCAACTAACTCATTGACTGTATATTTATTCGTCTACCGCTTCATGCTTCTAAGATATCAAATCAAATTTTAAACATTCAATATACAAAACTCTTGATTGTGATTGAGCTTACTTGTATTCGTAAATATTTCGACATGATGCATTGATATGATATGGCAGGACAAAGCAGAACTTTGCAAAATCCTCAATGTTAAATTGAAATCAGAGGGGGAATTAAAAATTCATTGTGAAATGGAGTTGTATCGAAATCCCGTTACAAAATCGAATGAAATTACCGATTCCCTTAGGTTGATGTTTTTTGGGTGAAATAGTGCTATTTCTGTGTAATTCGGTGTTGCATTAGATATTTTACTGCTATTCGCAAAAAATTAGACTTTAAATGTCGCAGTTTCCCCCTTGCCCTAATGAACTTCACTGTTGAGTGCGGAGATATTGAATTGCTTTGCGCCACTAAGGTCCATGACCCATGATTTTACTGTCTACTGACTCCTGTCATGACATTTCACTTGAGGGACCAAAAATAAATATTTTTGTTGGGAATATGGGCCATGTAAACATCATCAATAATCATCCTGATCGTCGTCCTCGGAGGATTTTGTGAATGGCATCAGAATCTCAAATCCCCCTATTGAAACGTCGCCTCAGTCATCAAACTCGAATTGAGAACTCGGATTCTTCCTTCCCTTTCCCGTAACAAATAGTTTGAGGAGTAATGAAGGAATCCACTTTTTCACTTGCCACTACTCAAGTCAAGTGAATGGGGAAGATGCTGACTCACTGTTTCAATCATGAATACATAAGTGCGCTCTTAAGGCTTAAGCCCACTCTGCAACAATTAAACTGTGACTGGGAAATCAAACCACGTAGTTCCTCCTATGGCGCTAGGATATTTATTATTTCGAGGCACGTCCGGATCCCCCCTCATGAATGAATGAGTGGATGTGGATGGCTCTATTGAAGTCGTTAGTATTTGGGTCATCCAAAATAATCCTGAGAGGAGATAGATAGACAAGAAGACAACGACTCCTATTCATCTGAAACTCGCATTCTTCACTCCATGCGAAATGGCACCAGCGTTATTTTAGGACTTGTGCTCAATCATATCTAATTTTGCTTTCGTGGGTCTGTGGCTCCTCAAACTCGCGAGTGAAGCAAGAAAGTGAAGGATATAAATGGCAACGACTCTTACTGGTGTTGGTGGCGCTAGCAAACGAAAATGAGAATGAGGGAGGGAATGAGAGGTGCGAGGTGCCACTTGCCACTGAACTTCAAGAGAGCAAGGAAAGGACACGTAGGGGTTCAAGAGGTCATTCAGAAGAAGGAAAATAGAAACCACGATTGGGAGCATGAGCTCATGCCTTGGAAAAGCACAGATTTTTTTGTTAACCTGGTTGGCTTCATGAGTCCATGACATGAACAAAGCATCTAATTTTTTATTGACGTTCGGAATGGATTGCCTAAACTCCGGGGATATTTTCAAAGATATCATGTTGGATTATGTGACATCGAGATGACATGACGTGATGAAATACGCAAAAAAGCACTCTCTGGAAAGTACAACAATTACCCTGCGTCGCAAATAATGACATTATTTTACTCATTAAATAGCTGTAAGTACTTGGGACGATCAGAACAGAGCAGCCTTGAAAAGCGAAGAAAAATATCTTGAGGGAAAAATGGAATGAGCTGGACCTGAGCTGATCTCGGGTGGTTTTTTATGAAGTTGAAAAAATTCTAAATTGTTTTACGTAAACACGGGTTAGGTAAACAGTAGTACCTTGTTGAGGCAATTAACTTAACCCTCGCAAATCCAAACGAGATGAAGTGGTGAGGAAGTGAAGAAGATGGAGCTGAAAAGAAATGAACTACTTCATGCATTGGATTTAAAAGTTCCAATGACAATATGCATCTTCTTCGTGTCCAGTTCATGCATTTACTCGACAATCTGATTTGATGACTGACTGACGCAATAAGACTCTCCCGGGGAATTTTTTGAGAGTGTAACTGATTGTGAGTTGAAGTTTTGTCCTGGATGACACGAGCACGACGAGTTGGGACAGGTAACATATTTTTTGTTGACTTTCTAATCTCCCATTTACTTGGTAAATTATCACCATTAAAGTAAGTATTTGCGATGTACATTCTCCGTGTTCCAGAGCCCAGAAGGAATTCCTCAGACAAAAATTGAGACGCGAGGTGACATGCGATGCAACGAACTGTTTTTTATGATGATCAATCTGAAAATTAGAATCTGTCAAGATGAAACGTGGATTTTGAGGCTGAATTTTGAAGTTTGCGTTTTTTGTCATTCTGGAGGAAGGCTCATTGCTCATCAATCAGAAAAAAATCTAACCAGCAACCACAGCTCAGGTACAAGCAGGGGCGATGTCGATGCCTAATGACGTCACGAACGTCAAATCACAAATCAAAAATTTTAAATGACATGAACGGGAAAAAACTGGAGGCTTCCCCGAGCAGACTAATATTTTTTGTGGAATGTTCTCGACAACCTGAGGATGTGGCAGATTGGATGTAGGTATCTTGTCAAAATCACAATTCTAAAAAAATGATCAGGTTCACGGACAAACGAAACATGGAGATGCTCAATAAAAATGTAAAGTCGATACTAACTGCCCTAATCTGAAAACCAGGAATGGAGTTGGTTTGGGGCGAGTAACCGTTTTGTGGTTTGCTTTGTCTCTACTGGACAGATTGAGTCGAGGAAGTACCTAGGAATCAGTAATTTTTTCGGTAAATCAGAAAATTCAGCTGTTTACGTTTGGTTGTACTGGAATGGAATACATTCTTTTTCATATTTATATGCGATTTGAGAGACGAGACGAACGCACGGAAATGATGGGACGAAAATAGCTCAAACTATAAATGCGCAAGCGCGAGAAAACTGAGTGCGTGGCTGCGTGAGACTTCCATTTTTGTCGCGTCGACGCGGCGCGTGAGCGAGGTTTGAGTTTGAGGGTTGGATTGCACTTACTAAATGGGCCAGTTCGCAACCTACTCTCGTACCTGCCTAAATGGAGTGGAGCTAATCTTCACATAATTTGAATGCGAGACGAGGGGCAAAAATTAGATGTGCAGACAAAGGGATCGAGACGAAATGCATGTGAATGGGAAGTACCACAGATTTACGTGTAGAGTGTACCGTTGAAGTGAACTGATTAAGTTGAACAATGTGTGAACCAAATGGAGACTAGCGCACGTGCGCAGTAGACGTACGCGACAGTATGCAAGGATCATTAAAAGGGCGGAAAAAATGCGGAGGAAAAAATTGAAAATTAAACATACTCGACGTTAAAACTCATTTTCATGATTAGATAGAGCAAAAAAATCACTTGTTGGATTCAAGGTATACTACACTACCCAAGTATTTATTATTTATATTATCATTTCGAACGTAGACAAAAAGTTTTTGTTTTTACATATACTTATTTTTGGAACATCTGGAGTCTCTGCTTGGCACACTGTTGAAAATCGCTTGTCAGAAATCGAATGGAATTTAAGGCTGGAATTAAATATCACATCTTTTAAGGTATGTCCGATTTGTGTACTTATAAGGCGACAAGTGAGTTTGCATGAATACCTCGAATTAAAATATAGATTAGATTGTTCCAGGAGTGCAGGACTTTGGTAACGAGTTTGACAAATTAAATCGAGCCGTAATGTGTGAACAATTAAGTACTTTTATTCCGCTGGTGTACTTCTGATTATCTCCTGGATATAATTATATTCCTGAAGTATATAAACATTGGTGCTGGTGTACTTGTGATTATCTCCTGGATATAATATCCTAAGTATGCAATTTAGAAGGCATTTGAAGTCTTTGTGATGCGAAGGAAAATAATCTATTATCCAGAAACGTAATTCTTGCTCTGGGTATTTGTCACGAATTTATTTTGCTGCGCTTTGGATTTATTAAGCAATTAAAGGGTGAACATGGTCATAGTAAATGTCTTTAAAAAACTCATTTCCACGATTCAGACTATTCAGAGTAGGGAAATAGAATTGTACTTACGTACATGCTTATCCCAAAATGGGTGAATAATTTAGCGAAATCTTTAAAAATGCGCGTGTTTGAGGATTTGAATGCATTAAGGTTGGTAATGGGATGGCACTTACCTTTCTTGAAGTGGAGTACTATAGAGCTGCAACAGTAATGATAATGATGTCTTATTACGATTTTTCGTAAAAATGCGAATTGTTATGAATTGTTCCATATGCTTAGGCAAAGTGTCTATTTTAAAGGTCATAAAATGCTGAGGCTGTGGTCTCGCTTCGCCTATCATCATCGTCTTTCAAGAGAGAAGTGCACACGTAAAGAACGCGTCAATCTCATCTCTCCATTTAAAAATGAAATGACTGGAGGCGGTGAGATAGTAGTGAGTATAAGCACTACGGGCAATAAAAACGTTTCATGCAGAAATGAGATGAGATGGGGACATGTGCAAACAAATTAGGCAGTTTTTTTTATCGCGCTGAAATGCGGAATGAAGTCATTTCTGTTGAGAATTTAAAGGAAACGCTTAAGTTGTGATTGTGAAGCAAGTACATGGTTTACTCCTTCCTTATTCTCGGAACTATTCGTGCAGATGGCGGAAAGTTAATAATAGCATCTTTTAAGTACTTCCGGCGAGAATCTTGAAATAAAAGTTATTTTAGATCCACTACCAATCAAACTATTCGAAATCTAATTTTAGAACTGAAGTCCATTCGAGGACATTCCTTGAAATTCAGCGATTAAAGATGTGTTAATTTTGTTGGTTATCCCTTAACAAACTTGCATTTTTTGCAAAACCTGATGAGCATTTACTGCAACCAGAACTTTGGCCAACGCTTTCAGTTTTTTGCTTAGATCCTTAGATTACAAATCCGTACGTTTTCAGATCCCCCTTCAGTCCCTAATCAGTGCACATGTCATCATTCTCATTTTAGAAGCCTACCATTTCATTGAACTCGCCAATTCAATTCGCAACCCACAAGTCCACAACCGAACAGAATCACTAGATTCTATTTAGCTGCAAGGGATTATACTTATCATATCGCAATAAATTCTAGAATTCTAATAATTCCATGCATATCTAAATATCCATTATGCATTTCATTTCATCAGGGGCAAAAAATGCACCCATGTTTATCGGTGTCGAAAATCTCAGCAGAGGCAGTAAAAAATCCCTAATGATCTTAAATGATTGATTTCAACTTCTCTTCAGCTCGCTCCCTGAAGCATTGCATTGTACTGCACTACTGGGGCTACTGTTTTGCTGCTGGGGTTGTTTGTTTGTTTTTTTTTGCGAAAAAGTGAAAAATTGCACGTCCCATTTTTTGCTGATGAATATCAACAACAGATCATCGCCATCGAAGCCACTTCCCATAAATAAAGATTCTTTCCACCTTCACCCTTTTGAAAAATTGACGGAGATCTCATCACTCCTCATTCACCCTCGGTCCTGAATTAAATGCGCATTCTTGCGTTTCAGCAATTCCGTTAAATGTTCTACCGAGTTGAAGATTGGAGACGATGATAAGAAGGAAAAAAAATCTTAAAAATCAAGACCAAATAATTTTTTTCCCCCACTCTTATGCAAAACTTTAGAATTAGAATGCAGAATTGGAATTATTATGCAACCGTCTCTCATTCCATTGTGATTGATTACAATTATCTACTCTATACGTTCCCCAATTGTGGAACATTATCAAGGCCTAATTTAGGTAGTGTGTGGCATGTTGAATGTTGATCATGACTATGACAATAAAAGTGGGTTTCCTCGTGTTGCATCCATCCTGCACCAGCAAAAAACCACTCACGATCTTTTGAATTTCAAGAGGGAAATTGGGCTCCTATATTGAAAAATTGAATTGAATTGCAATTCCAATTCAATTGCGCTTGATTTGATTCGACGAGATGAGGCTTACGTAAACCGTAAACAATACAAAATAGAATGCAGGTAATAATTATTCACGGACAATAAGATACGTAACACCTCAACTCCTTCCAAAATGGCTACCGGTTACTTCGAAACGCTCGAATTTTCGGCGAAACAAAACGATTTTTTGTGTGTCCAGGCTACTTACTAGTCATCCTCTTTTGTTCTAGGGTGAGTTGCGCTTGTGGGACTTGATCGAGTTGAGTTGAGTGAAGTGATGATGTTCTGAAAGGATTTGTTTGGTGTTTGAAGTCGGTGATGTGATGGATGGGATTTTCCCTGAAAATTCTCATTTGTCGCTCGCGTGGTGACGATCATCAAGAAGGAGAATGTGAGGAGATGAGGGCTTTGTTTGCCCTTCGCATGTAACTACACTACCTAAACGGTGGATGAGGGAGCATGCGATGTAATATGATGTGATGTGATATGAAGTGGTTTTTTCGGGATGGATGATGACATGATGGAGAGATGGTGTTTTTTGCAGGGTATCACACCAAGAAATGGCCAGGAGAGTGGTTGTAAATCACGTCTTTTGAATTTTCAGGAGAACGAGCAAATTATGATTGGGTTGAATTGAAGCGGAGATAAACTAAAATCGGAATGCATGCATCCAGTCTTTAAAGATTCTTGATAGTTTATTACTGCAACATGAATTTACTTCGGGGTATGAAGGCATGGCATTTTAAAAAAATCACAAATCCTCGGAAAATTTGATATGCAATAAGCAACATACTTATTTAGATATTTATAATGCTGTACGACAGTAAAGGTTTCTTGGCTGTTCTACCCTTATTCATTCGTCATAGATTGACATAATCAGGGATGCAAATGCTTCTTATTGAAACCATAGCCTGCATTCGTTTGAAAAAACTGCTGCTTGACGAGTTCAAAACTTGAAATCAAATCCCGTATTTAAATAGTGGAATAATTTGGCGACACGTTTTATATGCACGCCCTCCGAACCACGAATCTATAAGCCTCTCTGAGAAACATGGGCATGCGAGTGGAGACATGATTTGCTCGAACAAAGTATAATGAAGTACCTGCTGCTGCATTTTACATAATTTTTACTATTCCCTCACAAAAAAAAGTTAATTTTTTCCCCACATTTTTTTACTTTTCCGCAGAGCGTAAAAAACATATCTCCCTTCTCAAATGTGGATTCGAAATAACCTCTCCTGTCGTCTTCTTGTAGTCTTATGTCTTTTGCGAAAAATATATTCCTCAAGTTAGGGTTTCACCCATTTTCCTAGAACGGAGAAGCCGAAACTTCTGATGACGTCGACGGGAGAATGATGGGGCATTTACACCTCGTACTACCTAAAAAACCACTGACTAACAAACCATATGGGTATTTTCCGCACAGTAGATTTAATAGGTTTGGCCAGCAGCAAAGTCATTGCACATTGTTGTGGGTTTTTTTGCTAGTAAATATAAAAAATTGTTCTCCTCATTCTAGAAAGAAATGGAACGGCAGAGATCTGTCCTCACTTTCGATTTCAATTCTCAATTTCAGTCAGGTTTCTCCCAGCTCGTAAAATGCACATTTGAATGAAACGCCTTCCAGCATATCCAGTGCCAGATTCCAGAGGCAGACTAAATATGCTACTTATATGCTTCCAGACACTATTGTTTGAGTAGAGCATTGCGTAAAGTAAGTTTGGACAACGACGGGACACCTTCTCGTTTTAGCTGTCCAATCCAGTGCAATCTGGTCTCGACTCTGGAAAAATGTGCTAATATCACGCTAATTAAAATGTAACCACTCTAAAATGGAGAAACGTGCATTCGTCTAGTAAATTGTAGGAATTCTTGCAATCCATTGAATTGAACGAGACTGGAGTGGCTGAGTGTATTGAAGCACGTGGATTTGATTTGCATGACACGTTTCGTTTTTTAGGGGACATGATTCATGAAAAAATCAATTGTGCTCGGCAAAGAATAAGAAATTAGGAGACCAGATGCATGAGACAATACAAATGCTGGACAATGTTTTCAAGACAATA
>JAHZNH010000208.1:0-10293 GCA_027744355.1 Tyrannoseira gladiata
ACCTCTGTGGTACACTCAAACACTACCACTACCACCCTATAGTCCCTATAGAGTTTCCAATCGAATTCCATTTTTCTATTCCGATCCGATCTACTGAGCTGGGATGGGATGTGAGCTCTCCAGAATCCATTTCCCCGCATATTTTTGTTACATGCTTTCCATATCAGTGGAAAAACAAGTTGGAGTCGGGGAAAAGAATCAAGCTTCTTCCTTGGTTCTTCCAAGTTTTTTTATGGAAGATGAAATATCGGAATCATTTCTGCGGCAGATATATTCCCCGTTTTTTGAAAGGTTGGTATGCTCGAGCCCAATTTCGGGTTAATCCCGATTCCAGCGATCCTTAAAGGAAAGAAAAGTCTCGGAGATTTTTTTCTCGGAATTCATATCAGAAGATTTCTTCCTCCTGGAAGCTGGAAGGGTTTTTAAAAACTTCTACTTTTAGTCTATCGGTTAATCTGACTGAATCCATGAAAGAAAAGAAGAATTTCCATGCATATGAGAAAAATGAGCATATCAGTATCAACATGCCACTACCACTACCTGACGCCATCAAAACCAAAAAGAAAATTGCGAGAAGGTGAATGAATCGAGATGAGAAGAGTGGAGTGGATAAACTCAGAATTTTTCATCTTGACTTCTCCAGGAACTCTACGTAGTCAACTCGATGGGAAAATTGGGATTTTTTGAGGAACGATCCAGACTTCCAGACCAAACGATTCCAAAAGGGAAAAAAGGAAGAAGTGAGTGGGGATTGGCTCACTTTTTTGAATGCATTTAAAGGAAGAGCATTATTTTTCGCGAAATTGTGAGACCATGAAGAGCAAGTACGAATAGCTAGTTAGTTGTATGGTTCTTCCTTTGATCACTGCATTTGATTTTAAAAGAGATCTGCTCATGGTAAGGGGTGGGGAGAGGTCTACCACTTGAATTGGAATTAGGAGCAGAACTCACCTTTTCAAAGTAGATCCATACACTGGGTTCTGGGTTCCTTCTAGAGGTCAGAGGAAGGTCGGATCGTCATCTGTGGAAGGAGTCTGACTTCTTCCATCCAATTCATCATTAGAAGAGCGGATTCTAACATCCCCGGAAAAATCGATTTTTTACCTTCCGGAGGCCTTTTTTATTGGCGTTGGGAAGTGGAAGGGAATTTCGCTGCGAAGAATTTGGAATTGAGATGGGATTGACGTGGATTGGCGAAGATGAAGAGGCATTTGAGCTGGAAATCTGGAGAAAAATTCTGACTTGTACTGTTGTACTAGATGAGGAAAAAATTGGCCTTGATTGCCCACCCTCCAGATTTCGCCAAGGCCTACTGACACAGAAAAATCTAATTGTGGAAATGTGAAGAGGTGTCCAAATCCAGACTCTTGGTCGTGAATGCGCAAAAAAAGTATTCAAAACAGCTCGGGTTTGAAAAGAAGGACACCCTTCAATACCACTCCGGATCTCCACTCCACCGGATGGAAATGGGAATTTAATTAGAGATCGAGCTACAATCTTGCAATCTGAAAGGGAGGGGAAGCGGAATTAAATGAAAAAAGGGAACGGAAAGAAGGTCACGTGGCCACTGGGGTGGTTGCACGTGTGCCCTCTCGGGATCCTGAAAGGGCTGCACTGCATGTTATTCATACTCAGAGATTGAGATGAGATGAGATAGGCAGTTGTTGCAGAGAGTTCGCAGCACCAGCGCTGGCATATTTACAAAGAGATACAAAATGCATCCTGTAATTTCGCTTTTCGGAGAAGAGAGAAGAGTTCTAATGAATGAGTGCTTGTTGCAAATGCAGAT
Organism: Tyrannoseira gladiata; assembly: GCA_027744355.1. Classification (NCBI taxonomy): domain Eukaryota; kingdom Metazoa; phylum Arthropoda; class Collembola; order Entomobryomorpha; family Entomobryidae; genus Tyrannoseira; species Tyrannoseira gladiata. Next base: position 1,790 of record JAHZNH010000208.1, read on the forward strand.
CTCAAGGCCAAACTCGAATTAGAGGATGAAGAGCAAGCCATGAGCCATCCGCACAAATCTGCTACGAACACAAACTTTTTCATTACGCTATCACAAACTTCAAATGAGTAGCATTTTTTTGCTAGCCAAATGGCATCATATGAATTGCCGACTCGCTCAATTAGCGTGGGTAAATGAGGAAAACAAACGGAACAAAGATGAAACGAATCACTGTCTAAAACTCCGAAAAGTGAATCTTAAGCTGAGCTACAATGATACAAGTTAATGGGATGGCATTTGTGCAAGATGCGAAATTGGAAAATGGCTAACGATTATGATACGAGTATCCTTCTAAAACAAGTTTAGGTTTTTTTTGGAAGCCGGTGATGAAATACAAAGATGAAGCTAGCCGTATGGTATTGGTGATAAAAGAACCATCTTTTTTTCTGGGGAGATCATTCAATTTTTCACCGTCTCACAAGTGCTAACCTAATCCGTCCTTCTTTTTTCCTTAGAGCGGATAATAAGGTTGAGTCATTCCGATGACGGATTTAGTCTATTGACAGAAGGAAGAGGAGGTGAAGTGCGAAGAGAGTGATGCGAAAAGTGGGATTTGGATAAATACCAGCAGTCAGCCAGAGCCAGAGCCACCACTATATAGAGCCACACTCTTCTAGTATTCTGGACACATTCAGTCCATTCAGTCGGTTCTCATCTCCTCCTCATTATTTTCCTGAACTGTGAAAAAAGTCATAAAAAGGAGGAAAGAAAAATATACAAACTGTCCATCTCCATCTGCTGAAGAAAATATCCGAGGAATCCGAAGCTATAAAGTCAAGTGAAGTGAGGGAGAACGGAACGAAGTAAATAGGAAAGGTTCGGATAATAGCATCAAGGAGGAAGAGGAGAAGTGCTGAAGGAAAAAAAACTTTTTTCTGAAGAAGAGAAGTTTCCCAGTAAAAAAAGAGAAACAAGAGGAAGACGAGGAGTGAGTGAGTGAAGTCATCATTAAATATTATCTCGGACGAGGAAAAGGAGTCTAAATATACTTAATAGGGAAGATTTAAGGAGTGAGGCACATCCATAAGTAGAACCCAACTTCGTTTGGAAATCATGGCTCCGGTGGGACTCTCCCTTGTAAACTTGCTGATCGAATCTTCCTCGCTCAGTTGCTCCAAGCCGGATGCAAAAGGAGGTGAGAAGAGTTTCGCACAGAACTACAACTACGGGCTCCTCTCCCCCTCGCCGACTGGGAGTGAGGCTGGGAGTTCGAAGGACACTTATTCTGCGTCATCATCGCCAACACCACCACCATCACCATCACCCTCGCCTTCCCCGACCCATACTGGTGGTAGTGCTTTTGAAGGAGTAGGAGTGGAGCAGGGGAAAGCCAATTTTCTTCAGAGGAACAACAACAACAATAATTACTTCAGTAGGAAAGAGCAGTTTGGAAGGGGAAGCCCAAACACACTCGCAGAAGTTGTACTCGCTCTTCTGGGAAAAGTTCCAGAGGAGTCGGAGCACTTGTGACCACTCTGTAGGACCAGGACCAGCAGCTGCCGAGAAAGTCAGAGAATCTCAGAAAGAGGAAAAGTCACAGCTTGCATCTGGGAAGGAAGGATACTTTCTCCAGAATTTAGGGAGAATCAACTCCAAACTCCTACCACTCTGGGCACTCCTCGCCTACCCGAGCGACCTACATTTTTGGGGGAGAACGGCTGTGATTACTGCGGTGACGGGGTATGTGATCGAGAAAACTTTAGAGGACCTGCCTGACATTGGAGAGATCCAGAAGAGGGTGGAGCCCCACCTCCGCTGTGAGGTGCTCGATGGGTCTGACCCAAACCTGCCGGGGAGGGTGGGTGTGGACAAGCACTTCTTCTGAGAGGAGCGAGGAGAACAGCATAGATCTATTCAGTAGTACTTCTGAAGGACAAATGTAGGCACTGACAAGTAGGAACATGAAATAAGTAGAATTAAGTAAGCGTAGTTTTGCCCGTGCTCCACCCCAGACTTTGGTTTTGAACTGGACTCCAGAGAAAAAAGTTTATGTAGTTCTGTGGACCTGCTTGGGAATTCTGGGGGAAGNTACTTCTGAAGGACAAATGTAGGCACTGACAAGTAGGAACATGAAATAAGTAGAATTAAGTAAGCGTAGTTTTGCTCCGTGCTCCGTCCAAGAGCTAGATTTTGAACTGGACCCCAGAGAAAAAAGTTTATGTAGTTCTGTGGACCTGCTTGGGAATTCTGGGGGAAGACTGACCTTCTTGTGATGAAATGAGGAATAGGGATGGTGATGTGCACCTCATTGAATTATTTATGGCCCAGTCCTGTCCACTCCATTGATGTATGGATGTTCTTATGTACATATCAGTATAAGCAGATTGATAAAGTAGGTGAATGTACTATAGTTCGGATTAAGGATGGGTGGACGTAAGTAAGTATCACGTCGGATAACAATGGCCATTTATTAGTTTGCTGTTGTTGCTGTTCCTAAAGCTCGTAAACTTTCATGGGGAAATGAGAAGATTGATAGAGTGAGCGAGGAAGTTCGAAAATAAACTCAAGTTAGTAATTTTCCCCTTCTTTGAAGTCCTCTGTCTTCATTATGGGCGACTCCTCAGTCCTGACGCATCTTCATCTCTGACGTCCATTTCCAGTTTGGATGAATGAGTGAGTTACAATACATGTCCTTCTCCGGAGGGAGCAGTTCGCGACATGTGAGATGTGATGGGATCTGATCTGATGCAATCCATGGGAAAGGGCTTATTTCGACGGAAACTAAGGATTGGAATTCGCTCACCGAAGGAGTGACAAACGCAGCCTGGGCTGTCTCCAAAAATAGAAAAGAAAGAAATAGGATACAACGGAGGAGTGAGTCAGTGAGTGGTATTGGTATTGGTACGTGGGTAGATGGATGGAGAGACTCCTGGAATGATAATGAAGACCCAGAGTTAGAAACCAGGTGGATCGAAATAGAAAGAAAAGAAAGTGGATTACCTTCGGAAAAAAACAACTTCTGAAGCAAAGCAAAGAAAAACTGTCACTAGAGCAAAGAAAAGCTACAAGAGTGATGAGATGAGCGAGCGAGTGAACCTCGTTTGGAATTCGGGAATTCGACAATGAAAAAAGTACGGCGGCTGGAACTCGAACTCATCTTCATCATCATCATCAGAGGGATCATCTCAATATGAAGTTTTTTGTTATGCTGGAATTAGAATTGAAAATCCGTGAATGAACTTGCGCAACTAGACTATTCAAGGAAAGACAAGAGACAATATACAAGAAAAGTTCATCTTGACGTCGTCACTGAAAGTCAGAGTGATTATCCGATTTCCTTCCGAAGCAGGTTATCAACTCATATATCATACTGCTCACTGCATAATCATCGGGAAATTCAACTGTATAACATCCTTAGTCATATGAAATGGAAATAGAGCGCGAAGTTCACATGAACCATTTGAGTGGAGGAGGGAAGAAAAGGATTTTCTCCATCTTTTACCCCCATCTAATTGCTTTCCATAATGCCGTGAAAGTGAATTCAAGTTTGATGAAATGCAATGACGAGGTGATCTCTGTATTATTCATCTTTCACGACTTTTTACTGTCAAGAAGTTGGATCTGTGGACCCATCAAATCCAGAAAGGGATCTGAAGAAAAGGAAGTTTGTAAATGCAAGTCTTCCTAAACTTTTTGTGCCAACATTACTTCTGGAGGTGCCCTTCTGCCTGTGACGTGATGTGACATGTTCCACAGTAAAAAAAATAGCATGTTGCTCCATGATGTATCTTATTGTACTCTATAAATGATGAGGTTGGGTTGGGTTGAGGTGAGCTGGGATCGTGGGATTTGGTAATAGTTGTTGGACCCGAAGAAAAAAAACTTTCCTTTTTTCGGGGGATTTTTTTTGTCCTTCGACAAACGTCCGATTCATCCTTGAGCTCTTCAGAGAAAAAACTCGAATCTCCAATCCCGAAGTTTTTTTATGGATGTCATCCTGATCCTCAGGAAAAGAAAAAAGTTTTTTTGGGAGTGAAGAGTGACGGATCGCTCCCAGCTCGCGGACTCGTGAAGTATTTAAGTACCCAGTAAAAACCTCCGAGATCAAATAGAATCAGGAGAGGAGAATAGATAGAAGAGGACAATGGACGATGATGCATCGTATCAAGTAAAAAAAAGTCTGAGGATTCTCCGTTTTTATTACGCGGAGACGACACAATACAAGGATAAACAATTTTTTTAAGAGGAAAAGGAAATCCAGAGAAAGTTATTTGCTAATCGAGTGGAGAAAACTTACGGCAGTTTCTTTTTAGTTCGGCATGTTCTGTCTTCTGTCGCATCATCTTCAGAGTTGAACAAGTTTTCCCGAGGTAAATAGACGGAAGAAGACTTTTCAAAGTCAGGAGCAAGGACCAATAACACTAACTCACAGTGTTCAGTCTCTAACTCCGAGAAAAGATTATTGATTTGATAAGGTACATAGATAGAAGTTCACTGTGGTTCTTGTAGTTCCTGTGCTGCATCGCTCTCCTTGATCTGAGATGGAGGGATCGGATGACAACTCCAGATCCAGATACAGACACATCAACCTCTTCAACTCCAGGTTTTTCTTGAGGGATTGAACTTCTCAGATGCATTGCATGATTCAAGCCATCGGAGAAAGGAAAAGTTCTCATTGAAGTGTTTTGAATTTGAATAGGAAGCCTGATCAAAACTGCACCCGTGTCGTGAGTCGTGGGTTGGAATTGGAATATTTGGACGCGGATTCAAGAAATCCCATTTTTTTGCGAACGGGGAATCAAATATCTAATTCGAACTGCTTGAAAATTTCCATTTTTTGAATGAATAGTAGTGTACCCACGGATGATTTGGGGATCGAAGGCGCTTCCCTTGTCACGTCAATCAATCCCGTAAGGTTGTCGTTGCATAGTGTTGTGTTGTCATCAATTTGGGGGAATTGCACCGATACCAATACCGAATCAAGTAAGTATGTAAGGGCATGGGTTTTGTACACTCCACTATCATATTCTTGGGTTTAAATACGTCATAGGGAATCCGTCCGTGCGTTCAAATCAAATCAAATTCGAATTCGTGTCTTGAGCAGAACCACTACTACGTATTCCCTCCGGGACGTCAATTCAAATCAGAAGCGGAGCAAAATGCACTTTTCTCAAACTCCAACATGCGGCTCCTCACCTTCGGGACGTCAATTCAAATCAGAAGCGGAGCAAAATGCACTTTTCTCAAACTCCAACATGCGGCTCCTCTTCGGAGGAATCCAACCCGGGCCAGCAAAAAATGCATCCTCACATTTTCATTGTTTGGGACTCCGGCTCCGGCTGTAGCTGGTCTTAAGTGCTTTCCATTTCAATGAAAATTTCCCCCCTTTTTTGGCAATTCCATCCAGACCCGAGACTAGGCATCGGAGTCCAATGGAGTCGAGTTGAGTTGAGCTGGTTGTTGGATTGGGCCTAAAACCGCCATAAATAACGGTCACAGCCACGGTCGGAGCATTTTATCTCCTACATTCCTTGGGAAGAATGAATCTCTTATTTTCAGGACGGGGAAGTAGTATTCTCCCTTCGCCTTCCATCATGGCCGCGAATGTTATGGCACAAGGACATATTTCGTCCCCATCCAAGTATTGTATGAGGGGATGGGGGGAGAATTCATTCTTTCATTCATTCACATCAGGATCAGGAATTCAGAAAGGGACAGAATTCTTTTCTGGGGGCATTTCATTCATTCTTTCCTCCTTCCTTCGGAAGTTTTTTTTACTGCTGTTTTACTGCAATTGTAAAAGCCGCATAATAGATCAAGCCCAGTGCACGAAACCACTAATTCCTTACGTGCCTCTTTGTGCTCCTGCCACGGCAGTAAAAAATGGAACATGGTTTTCTATGTTCTGCGGAACAATGAAGGAAGAAAATTCCGAATTCTGAGTTCTGCTCCGATCCGGTTCCAGACGCCATTCTGGGGCAATGGGAGACACCGTCCTGGAAAGAATTGCGAGTTTAGTCTTTTGGGTTTTCGCGTGCCATTCTTCTTTAGCTCCAGGTGAAGTGCAATTTATCTTGATTTCTAGGAAAAGCCCCTGGAATGAAGGCACGTGTTGACGAACCAAGCCCAGCCTTGCCATTTCCACGGGAAATTGGGAGATTGAGCGAAATAAACCGCACGTCCACAACTCCAACCAGAGCCAGACTCCAGACTATTCCAGTCCAGGTCCACACACTGGAGCAGAGTCAAGATCATATCTCCCCACCAATAATTTTTCCTTTTGGAGGACACGACAGAGTCTGGCTGGACTGGGATGAAGGGTCTTCTACTTTCTGGCTGGAACTCGCTCAGAATTGGAAGTACATTTATTATTTGGCTGGTTTGTTGATCTCGACGGAGCTCGAATAATATTTCTTAGATTGGTGGACTGAAAACTTCACTCAAAACCCTGTTTAGACTCCAGGGAACCACTTCCCCTCCATGGTCTGGTGGTTTTTCTTCCTTCCTGACTACAGGAAGTTTTTCATATATTGCAAAACCCGTCAGCGCGCGCCCACGGTAATATATCTTGTTTGACACTGTCATTTTCCCCTTCCCCCGAAAAGGAACCTGGGGGAAAGTGTAGTGGCATCTCTCTGGGTCTGAGCAACGAATGCCAATGAAAGATTTATTGTTTGAAGCTCCGTACATCCAGAATCCAGGATCTAGACACACTTCCAGAAAAAAAGGAAGAGTTTTTCCCTTTCCTTTTCCATTTTCTTGTTTACATCTGGAATGTTTTAAAAAAACAGAATTCCTTCCCTTTTCCAGTCTCCAGCTCGGGCTTACTTTTTCCAGTCAAGTTAGATTCAGCTAGGGCATTTAAAAGCAATTTCCAATGAGTCGAGTCGAGAGGAAGGACGCTGCGTGCCTAATGCAATACGGAAACAATTTTCTCTCCGCGCGTTCCTCTGAAGCTCGCACTTATTGCTTCATCCATTTATCCAGCGGAACAAAAAAATATGATTTCATCCAATTCCATAGTCCTTTTTTCCTCTTTCGAGGACTCCTCCTCTGTGTACACAAGTGTGGCACATCTGTAGAGCGGAAATAGAATGTGAGAATGGACTGCGAGAAGTTGCTTCCTCGCCTCCAAATTTTCAATTCTCTCTCGGAAAAAAAACACAAGCCATCTCCCTCATTTCATTTGTTAAAAGGGGAAGTTGAGTATTACCAGAGGAAAAAAAACTTTCCATGCCTCTCATTTCATTTCTTTTCCTTGTCGCATCGCATCACATCACATCACAACAGAATCCGAGCCAACATCCCCATCCCCATTTCCATAAACGATCGCTCAATTCCCCAAAAGTTATGATGGAATATACGAGCTCTTCTATGGAGCATGGCAGTTGGCACATGCTATTCCCAAAAAATCACAATTCCTCCAAAAAAATTGTCATCCATGCCCACTCTTCACTCCACAGCCTGGAGTGTGGAGCCTGAAGTCTAGAGCCTCAGTTCAATGATACGTTTACATTTTACAACGAGCATTTGAGATGGGTAAATATTTGAGGGGAAAATGAACTAAAGGGAAATTTTTCAACAAATATTTGAATCCGAATGATCATGATCATGATCATCATCATCTCCAAATAATCATGGATATGGCGACAGAATAGAAGGAAATGATTATGTGTGCATGATTCCGATGATGGATCACCCCTTTCACATGTCATTCATTCTTTGTGGGGAGTGGGTGGGTGGTGGGTGCTTCTATAAAAAAGGATTGGAAAGGATAGATTCGGAGTCTTTTATATTTCAAATTCAAACAGAAAAAAATCTGGGATGATCCAACAATCCAATTATATTACCACCCAATCATTTCTCCACTTCAGAAGAAAGTACAGTAAAGTCGAAAATTTTTATTTATTCGCGTCCCACTTCACTCAATCATACCATATCATAAAAAGCTTTCAATCTGGATTGGGGACCTTTCTCCACTTTCACTTCACTCCTGGAAGGCTTTAAAGAAGGGTATTTCCAGAATTATGGGATGAGCATGAAGCCTGAGCCTGAGTGAATGATAAATAAATACGGGAGGAATGAACTTGAAGGAGTAGGAGCATTTCATTCTCTTTCTCCTTCTCTTTTTGCATTGTTCCCGCCATCCCCCTCAAACTTCGAAATCAGACCAGATGGTGGTGTTTCTTCCACTGGAACTAAAAGGAGCTGGGAGGGAGGAACACTGGAGTTTTTTTATTCATTCTCCTTTAAAACTTTCAGCATAGTACAAATACAATGCAATCCAATTCAATGTGTACCGCATGTAATGTCCGTGATTTTTTCCTGGGCTTTTTCCGCCTTCCTCACATGAAAAGAATCGCATCGCATCCTCCAGTTCTTTCTCCTGCTTTGACTCTAACTGCGGGGGGAAGTACTAAAATGAGCGAGATAATTTCCACTCCCTTTGTACTCCCCAATTCTGAAAAAAGTAGTTCCTTTTTCCTGGGAAAAAATTGAAAGAGCATGAAAGCTTGAAAAGCTCG
>JAHZNH010000209.1:1813-12599 GCA_027744355.1 Tyrannoseira gladiata
AGCGGGGATTACATGTACGACATCAGCTTCCCACTTCATTCTTCCCGACGGGCCGTAATATGAAATGAATATATTGATGGGGAAATTAGCCCTCTCATTTCCCAAAGAATGAAAGTCTGATTTTTGGACAAGCACAGATTTCATGTACACGATCATGATCTGTCTGGACACAGTGCAGATAATGAAGCCTTCACATTGTTATTGAGTTATGAATATATGGCATAATTTTTTTTTTCAAAATCATGTATTTCCTCGAGAAAATTTAAGGATATGGAGCCTGGCCTCTCGCTTGCTGAATTCCATTCCTGAAATGAAGGATGGAGCTACTGCTCACATGTATTTTTGTCGTACGCAAGAATGAATGATCCTCAACTGCAACATTTTGTTCTCTCTGCGACGGATTTTTTTCTCCGTCTGGGGCATTGTGTACACGGAGCAGTTTTTTTTATCCCAGCTCAATAGCGTCCGGGGGAGGTTTTTTTTCCTTTTTAGGCTTCATGTCTGCAAACAAGGATTTCGCTTGTCGAACATATTGAGTTGACCATCAGGTTTCGGGCTCTAGGTCATACATACATTTGGGATTACATCAAAAAATATGTAGTTTCGATAGAGACTATTTACTTGGAGCGGTTTTTTTTCGGGGTTGTGCCTTTGTTGAAAAATATGAATGTAGTAATGGCCGAGTAAGTAGCCTATTGCAGTCCGCACTATTATTGACAAGCTCACAAGAGAAATGCCCTGAGGAGCAAATAACTAATCTTGTTAACTCTTGTCAGAGCAATTTTTCCCGTAAGCCGATTAGGAGGATTAGTGTAGCTTACATACATTTGACGAGAATCATGAGAAAAAAATGATCGATTGTATGTATTTCCATTCTAATATTTGTTGTGCTTATGTTGATCGTTTGACCCTGTCCCTGTCCTGTGTTTACTTGCTAACTCGTGACCAAGTAGCGATTCAAAATTGACAGCACTTTTTTATGATTAAAATTATACCAAAAGAGTGATGCATGATAACGTACTAATTTACTGTTGGGATGAAGCAATGAATGAAATGATGGAGTTGATATTCAACGGAAAAAATTAATATATCGTTGTATTTGCATGACTTTTTATTATATAGTTGCAAGTTCTCCCTACTGAACAAACGAACGAACGTGCGCCTTCATTTAAGCACTTAGTCATTAGCGGAGAAGTGTCACATTATTCTCCTTCATTATTAACGGTAAGAACAGACAAAACCCAACCAGAAACTTTAGAGAATGAATTATCTTAACATGACTACATTTAAATCACATACTTGGTTTGTGACCGTGGGCCTTTTCAATCTAAGACTATTAAAACTAGTTTGACCTAATTAATTATTTTTAACGAGACTTCGAAAGCAAAAAAAATGAAGGCGACCCAATTATTTACAATGATTACTTCGGTATTGGAATGTGAAAATGAGTGGATTTTGAACTCTTCATGAATTAATAGTAAGTGTCAAAATGAAGGCGACCCAATTATTTACAATGATTACTTCGGTATTGGAATGTGAAAATGAGTGGATTTTGAACTCTTCATGAATTAATGGTAAGTGTCATGATAAGTTTAAAGAAGCTATAGTAACAATAATTATCGCTAGGTTTTAATGCTATCAAAGTTTAAATGGTAATTAAGTATTTCGTCCTTAAACAATATTTAGGTCACATCATAGTAATTAATATTAACTACATTTACTAACTAATCTTAGTTTTTTTAGTCAGCACAAATTAATCATACAAGATTAGGTGGTGCATGACACCAGTTCACTTTTTATCCTAAAATAAGTAATTAAGTACTTCTTCCAGTGATTCTTTATATTGCTCACAGCAACTTTAATGGAACTCGGCAGTTAGTACTTTTTTCTGTGCAACGACGTTTCAAGATTAATTCTACGCAAGTGTCGAAAATTTAGAGTTTCTCGGGTCAATAAAACGTTCACATCAAAAAGTTTCCGCTGCTAAATACCTCCAAATTAAGTGCCAGGAATCGGAGACAGAAACTCATTTGTCACCACCCACCCACCTCAACCATCAAAATTAGACGAAGAAGCTACGATCCTGATCATATAGAAAAGGGGATCATTTTTGTATTCATCTGGCGAGCTTGTGAAGAAGTGCCGAGGAAAGTTTACCTTTTCATAATTTAGTTAATTAACAGCAGGCTACATAGTTTCATAACACTCGTGACAAACTTCGAGATTCGATCCGATACACACAAACAATAATCATAATAGCGACCGGTGGTGTGGAATATACTTACTTATTTTCATATTTACTTGATCTCGCTTTATTCTTCAGAGGGGCTTCATTAGAGCAAGTTCAGCTTGGGGTAATTTCCTTGATGGTGAGGATGAGACGTGATATGTGGTTGGGTGAGAGCAAAGGGGTTGATAAAGCCTGGACTGTGACCAGCATGGTGATGAGACAGGGGGCTGTTAAGAGCCACGGCGGCCGCTGCTGCTGCTGCCGCGAGTTCTATCGAAGGAGGGAAGTGGGTTGGAGGATTAACCGCTGCTGCCGAGTTTGATGGTGACAAGCTATTAAACCGGGGATGATGATGCTGAGCCATGGACTGCTGATGCGGATGACTGAGGTTTTGGAGGGGGTTGGTGGCATTCAAATGTTGATGATGGTGATGTTGAGGATGAAATGATGCGGAGTTGGAGAAAGTCAAGCTACTCGGGTGTCGGGAGGGAGAAGTCGTCATATCTTCGTTGTTGTTGTTATTATTCAAATTGATGATGTTGTTATTAGTATTGCTGGCTGGGGAGATGCTATTGCAGAGTCTCTCGGAGAGGAGGTGATGCCCAGTGCTTGCCCCTCCGGATGACGAGTTGGGGGAGTTGAGGCTATCTCTGCTACTGTTACTGCTGATCGGGCCAGTCGGAGTACTTCCAGATAGCGAGGCGGGTCCATCGTGCAAAGTAGGTTTGGAGCACTTCCATTATTTCCACCACCAACACCAATATTATTTACCGTGGCGGTGTTGGCATTCGTGGAGGATGTGGCTGAGCCACCACCAGCATTCCCGCAATTGTTGTTGCCTGCTTGCATATTATTCAAAGCGGAAGATCCATTGATGATGGCGGATGAAGGATCGGCCGAGAGCTTCCCGGGTCCTTTAGGATTTGGAGTGTCGGTAACGAAAGGCGCTGTTGCGGCTGACAGGGAAACCGGTGAGAGTTGACTGGAGGAATAATTCAGTATTTGATGATTTGATGGAATTGTTGAGCGAGATGATGATGATGACGACGAGGTTGATTTGAAATGATTGATGGTGTGGTGAGAATTGTGTACATTATAGGAACCGTGGCTGTGGCTACTGGGCCGTGTGGCTCCACCTCCTCCGTAGATGCCACCTCGGGATAGGACCTCTCCCTTTCATTGAGGAAATCCGCATGGTTGAGGACAGTTGGGAACTCAATTGCTGCTGAACAGAACCCGATTTCTTGTTTGGACTGGAGGAGTCTTCATTTGCCTGAGACTTTTTTCCCGGGGAGATGTTGTTGTTGTTGTTCTTGCTATTATTATTGTTGTTGTTGTTGATGTTATTATTATTATTATTATTGCAAGTACCTCCTGGACTGATGTGGGGTAATCGGTGATGCAAACCTGCGAATTGCCGGAGGTATTGCGCCGGAAGAATCGGGATCTGAGGTTGATTGGCACCATGATGATTATGATGAAATTGCTGCTTCGCTGCATTGAGGTATGCTGAGGCGTAGAACGAGGAAGGGATGCCGTGGGGATGAATTGCTGCAGCCGCAGCAGCCAAGTACTGGGGTGTGTTCGTGGAGGAATTGAGGTATAGGAAGGGGTAGTACCTTAGCAAGTCTGAGTTGATTAACCGCTCAGTGCACTGCCGAAATGCGGAGTTTGACATCACTTGGGAGGGAACGTACTTCCTGAAAGCCGACTCTGAATCGCCAATATCCGGTTTGTTTGAACTGCTATCAAGATTTGTCATTTTATTGGATTTGTGTCCGCTTTGAAATATTCCTGGTTTCCCCACGTCGGAAACTTTCGTTGGTGGTGATTTGTTTGAAAGAATTGATGATGACGAGCCTCCATCATGGGTTTCTCCAACTTTGCCCTCACCACCACAATCCAATGTCCCTCTGTCAGTTTTGATAGCTTCCCCTTCGTAACTCTGAGATCTGTCCTCGATACCACCAGTTTGATTGGAACTCTGAGTTAGGCTGCTACTCTTCTTCGTCGGCTCGCTCTCCATAATTTTGGCGATGGAGAATGTCAAAAGCTGACTTTTGGAAGTTTGACCTCGTTTAATCTCAGAATCGCTCATTTCTTCCTTTCCCGCGCCGTGCGCAACGCCCGAGTGGAACATGTGATCATCCTCATCTACTGATTCATCCTCCATCCCTGTTCCATCTTCCACTAGTGATTTGGAAGGCGACGGAACGGGTTTTAAGCACTCAGCCGGCGTCTTTGTTTCACTTTGATTGTCTGACACTATCGAAGCCATCTTGTCCAGATTCTGGCCTCTAAGCAATAACTTCAATTGAGCGCTATTATGGGGTTCATCAATCTTCTCGATCTGGAAATCAAAAATTGAAAGGACAAAAGTCATTAAATTCACGAAAAATGACAAATCCTTTCCTCAAAATATATGTAGACGTCATCGGAAAAAAAGGATTTAAAAACCACATTTCAAATTTCATTCATCTGATTCCTTTCAAAAAGCAGGACACCAGTCCAAAAACCCCGCGCTTGTCCTTTTCCCCTTTAAAAGGCATTACGAACCGTAGGAGAGTCAGCTGAATACGGAATTGAATTAAAACACTACCCAATTCAAAGAAATTTAATCAACAAAGGTGGCCCCAGGATGTCAACTCCTCTAGAATTTGGAGCATTGTCCATTTAAATGTTGTTCTTCTGAGGATTTCCTCTCCGCTTCGAGACCAAACCACCACTTCTCCACTTTTTGAATTACATTCCCTTTCTTCGCCGAGCACAATGCGCTTTGCTGGAGCATAATAGACTCGTTCTCTTTCTCACTTTCCTCCTCCTCCTCCTCTTTTCCCCCTTTTTCTTCCAATGCAACTGAAAATAAGTTCTCCTTTCTTGTTCGAGGAATTAACCTCGACATAAGCACACAATTATATTCTGTCCATCCATCTCCTTCCTGAGGAAAATGCATTCCCGGAAAGTTCATATGGCAAATGTGCAAAGATGGGAAAGCAGGAGAAAAAAATAATAATAGGAAAAAATCTCTCTCGCTCTCTCCTTCTCTGCACAGTTGATTGTTCGGGAGAAAATCACGCTTTGAAATGAACAAATTCAATCCAATTCAAGCACGTATTTTTTCCCTGCACGCAGGCAAAAGCCCGAAAGATATCCAACGGTTTTCACAATAACGTGTGATGATGATGATGATGATAAAAAGACGCGACTGAAGTTCTCTGTGCGATACAAACTTCTTTTTTTTGTTCATGCATTACAGCTTTCCTTCCCGAGAAAGAGCATGGAGTTATGGAGTACAATGGTTTTTCTATACTAAAAAAAGTCAATTCCAAAACACAATCTCATGCTACACCACCACCGTCTTACGAGCTCAAACAGCGCAATTCATTCAGAGAGACTCGCTCTTCTCTTGCTCGCTCTCATTCCCAATGAATAGCTGACTGGAAATTACAAACCTGTGTGGTGTGGTGCGAGTGAATTGAAAACCATTTTTCAGAATGAGAGCTCGCACAGCTTCTTCTTCAATTTTGTGGTGGGGCGACGGCGACACACTAGACTTCACAGGAGTAAACAAGGCCGAGAATCGAATCGGAAAACGAATGTCATCTTCTCAGTCTGATTCATCATTCCACTTGATAAATTCGCACCATGTAGGGATTTTAAAACGTGCTAAAATACTATTGAGGTTTCGGTGAAGCAGGAGGCAATCTCGAGAACTCATCTTGCGCGAAAAAAGGCATCCGCAGAAGTTTGAACAGTGATGCTGGATCCATACTTGGGTATATATGTTGTCAAATTTCATTTCATTTCGGCTCAGATTTGTTCTCGAATTCATGCACCGCCTCACACAACAGCCGAGATAGTTGAGTTGTTGAATCGAGAATTGAGAGTTGAGGCAAACTGTGCAAATGAGAATAGTGAGCATCGCTCTGCCGCCGTCTGCCAGCCAGCCAGTGAGACTATTGAAACTGGAAAATGCGAACTCCTTTTAGCTGGGCTGGCAGAGGAAGTACAAACTAATCTATTATCCTTGCATGAAGAAACCTCTTCAAAGTGCCATCAAATTAAGTAGAAAAATTGAGTTTAATTCTCAAAAGGGAAATGGAATCGGAATAAACTGGAAATTGGATAATTGTGTGGAGATATAGAAAATTACTTCTGTGTGTTTGCCAGGGAAAATATCTCGGTGGTGTACACAAAAGGACATTATTATATAACTATGGTGTGCCACCACTGGGGTACATATCTATAAAAAACGGGAAAGGAAGGGGAGAGATCCGAGTTCTGCCTCATCAATGCTCCAACTTTTTCTGTTTACTTTTGACGGAATGGCCATTTCCGTTACTCTCATGCAAAATATAATCGGCTCGGTCGTGTGATCGCTATAACAGGGAAACCCGATTTTTTGAGGAACCTCCTCACTAACAGGCTTCCTCGTTATTAAAATATTCGATTACGATTACAAACAGAGCAGGTCAACTGGTGAATACAATATAAACCCTAGCCGGTGACGCATGGTACATGGTCATTAATGCCGTAATAAAATGCATATGAATTCAGCAGCTTTAATTGCTCTACATACATGAGTCTCCTGGTAGAAAAGTTTTGAATGTGTTGTAATTGTAATGTGAATCTCTCATTGTCACGGAACACCCCTCTCACTCGCTCTGAGTGTTCATTGATGTGACTTCATCACTTCATTTTATTGCGAAGGTGACCAAGTCTTAACTTCCCCCAATGTCTTCGGCTTCCTCATGAATAAAGAGCTCATTCTCAACTTCAGGTCCTCTGTGGCCACAATGACATTGCATAGTGTGTTTAGGTAGCCATAGGGAATACATTGCTCTGAAAATTGACATTATCATAAAAACTTCAGTTTTTACGCTCTCGTGTAAATGGCCAAACGAAAATGTTGACTTTTCCCATTTTAATGAATGGCAAAAGTCAGGCAGTTTTAGTAGTGGGTGCACATCAATCCACCCACCCTTCCACTCACTCCCCACCTACTCAAACGTAGCAAGCCGACATAAATATATCATCCTCCATTTCAGCTACTTTGTAGTACTGGAGAAAAAAATATGATCTCAGCACGGACCAGGGCCATGCTACGGTCAGCCATGACTTCGTCCGTCCCTTTATAGGACTTCAAAGGCATACTACTTACCTACTACACAATCATGTACCTTTATGGATCCATCTATCTAGCTATAGCAATGTATCCAAATGAAAACATCGTCCTTTGGTTGACTCTGTTCTTTTCGTGGGGTAAAAGGTACATGGGCCTGAACAAAAAAACACCTCTTTCTCAACCTCTCCACACGGGCGTACCTTTTTCTACCAGTATATCCTCTCTCGGGCCATACTTTTAGAGAAGTCCGAGTCCGGTTTTGATGCTCTACTCACTTTTTACTGCCCCTCACATTAGCCTTCATCTACCTTAGCAACTTTTGCCACAGAAAAATTTTGTCCCACAGAAAAAGTTCTTTTTTTCAAAAGAGCTAAAAAAAAGTCCGTCCGTGGAAGTTTGAAGTTGGTCCTGAGTAAACACATAAAATACATTTGTACCATGATGAACTAAACGATCTGATAACTGCAAAGACCGGCCTCTTTTTTCCAACGTTTGTACTCTTTGAGAGGGGTCTCCTCACCGAGGGACAAGTTACAATTAATAAAAGGGAAAGAGCCGAATCTCGAGTGCTGGAATCGTCAGTGGAATAAAACGAGCAAACAGTGAAATGATGAACTCACTCAGGCTCCCTGTTGGGGCTCAATCTATTAATGCGCTATTTTTGATAATGAAGATATATATGCATGGGACAGAGTAATGTACAAATTATGAAATAAGTATTCATACTTATTCGCCGTGAATGCACAGGTAAGTATAAATGGACAAACAATATATTCAAGAGTATGAACATAGCTCACTCAAAACCTGCCATATGCATTGTTCTTTATGTAACCTCCCGTGCTCTAATTTTCTTCTCCCGCATCTAAATAGACAATTTATTTTTGGAAAGGGAAGGGGGACAATTATTGACAATGAGTATGCCCTTTAAAAAGCAAAAGTCACGACAAAAACGACGATGATGGCTTACGGTTGCCAGTCATTTTGCTTCGTTCATTTATTGTCATCGCATCACGTTGCAAAATCCTGTTAAGTGCATGTATGCACGCATTCTTGTTACAACAAATTAACAATGGGATGGGAGCCGATATGGTATCACAAATGCTAATTTCTGGAGCAACTGTCCAGCTCTCGACAAAAATCGTGTCCCACATTAAGAAAGACGATCAGATCACGCCTTCACAAAATGAGTGAAAAGGTTGTGGCGTGTGACGAATTATGACTGCCGAATCAGCGAGAATTCTGAGCCACATATGCAGGATTGTTGTCCTCTGCTGAATAAACTTTTGAGCTGGCAGTAGCTTCCCATTTTTTTCTATAGTTTCGCTGACGATTCTTTCATTTCAGAAAATATAATGGGGAAAGCGGTGAAAACTTTGAAAATAAACAAAAAAACCTTCCCACTTCCACATCCTATTTCGAAAGGATGATAGTGGAGCATGGTTTCACCCTTGTAGACTTGTGCCATTCCATCCCTCCCTTGAGCTGGGAGGATGCATTAAAATGTAAATGCAAACAATTGAGAGCCTCTTCAGAGAGGAAAAACAAAAGGGGTAAATGAAACCAGACAAATGTTTTCATGGTTAAGACAGGAAATCTCAAAACAAGCACAAGCAAAAGAGGAAAGGGCAAGAGGTAGGCAAAAGCACAATACTTATTTTCTCATGATCTTGACGACAACGATGATGATGTGGATGATGACATCAACCAGAGTCTCAGAGTGGGATGCAAAACCATAACCACATCATAATTTACTTTTTCTAGAGAGGACAGAGGAGGAGGCATGTGCACTTGAGAAAGAGAAAACTGGAAGTGTAGAAGTGATCATCATCATCATTAGTCTTTTCGTTGGGGCAAAGTAGTAAGTAGAAAAAACAACCAGGAGAATAATGACAAACGAAAGTTTGACTTGCTGGAGGGAACACAGCTCAGAATTCTATTAAATTTATAGGGATTAGGATGACGGAAGGGGCATTGTATTTCCAGCTTGTTTCTCCCATTTTTTAATGCTGTCACTGAACTAAAGAGCTGTGATGATAATAGTGAGTGATACAACAAGATCCTTCTTACCATTTCAGTGCAAACAACCACATAAAAAATGCCCTCTCCTTGTCTTGATGGATGCTCTTAAGAGTTGTAAAAAGCCAAAACCAAAAAAAAAACCTTGTACCATATTGTCGTTGTTTGATGTTCTTGTTTTTACAAGCCCTTCTCTGACTTTCCATGTTTCTTCCTTAGGGGATATATTTTTTTTCTATAGCAAGAAAGTGGAATATTAATATAATTTCCCATAAATACATCTTATGAATGTAATTTGCTAGTTTCATTTTCCATTATTTTCTCGCTCCAACGCAACCTACAATGAGACATGAAGGCTAACGTGCACCCAAATTGGTGGCTTTGTTTTTTAGATGCGTTGCAATTATCGTAGATGACTTGGAAAGCAAATGACTGGGATTTTAGGCTCGAATGTAAACCAAAAAAAAAACCTTGTACCATATTGTCGTTGTTTGATCTTCTTGTTTTTACAAGCCCTTCTCTGACTTTCCATGTTTCTTCCTTAGGGGATATATTTTTTTCTATAGCAAGAAAGTAGAACATTAATATAATTTCCCGTGAATATATCTTATGAATGTAATTTGCTAGTTTCATTTTCCATTATTTTCTCGCTCCAACGCAACCTACAATGAGACATGAAGGCTGAGGTGCACCCAAATTGGTGGCTTTGTTTTTTAGATGCGTTGCAATTATCGTAGATGACTTGGAAAGCAAAAGACTGGGATTTTAGGCTGGAATGTCAACATGCTCACACATTCACGAAAAAAAGGAATATCGAAAAAAACACGGCTATGAGCAACTGCTTTGCGATTATTTTTACCAGCAAACTTCAATTTTCCATTGACAAAATCAGATACAAAATGGTAATTAATGTAGCATAACAATTGACATCCTAATGTAGCGAAAACTAACTAAGAAACTCATTTTGTTAAAACTCTTGAAACCATTTGTGCTGCTGACGTAAAATTATAAAAAATTTTCCACATAGCCTGTGGCTTAACAACGAACGGTAAATCTAACCGAAAACATGTACCATCTTTTCCTTACAAGTCTGTAATTATGTATTTAGGGTTCAAATCAAATCCGCTTGTCCCTTCGACAAAGT
Source organism: Tyrannoseira gladiata (assembly GCA_027744355.1). Classification (NCBI taxonomy): domain Eukaryota; kingdom Metazoa; phylum Arthropoda; class Collembola; order Entomobryomorpha; family Entomobryidae; genus Tyrannoseira; species Tyrannoseira gladiata. The sequence continues at coordinate 12,329 of JAHZNH010000209.1, forward strand.
TTCTTTACAGCCACATACTCACAGCCAAGCGCACATTCCAATGATCAGTACAAGGGGGAAGGCCAGCAATGCGATAGGGAAGAAGGTGGCAAAAAACTAACCATGAAATTGCAATTTGTAAAATAGCTTTCCTCGTAATCAAAATAGCTTTCAGAAATTATCCATGCTATCCATCCATTTTATAGCCAACGATACCTGCTTTCATGTCCATCTACCCATCCTCAGCAAATTAATTTTATGTACCAGTTTTGACAGAAAAACATTTTCATTT
>JAHZNH010000210.1:0-20554 GCA_027744355.1 Tyrannoseira gladiata
TGTTTGCGGTGGGAACAGGACAAAAAACAGGATGTGCGAACAAACACAATGTCAAGTCATGAATTGAATGAAATTAAATGTATATAGTTTCGGACTAAGTTCATTCATACGCCGAGCGAGACTGGAGTAAGAAAAAAAAACTTGTAACGACGTGGGTAGTATAAGTTTATTGCTTTTTCCAGCAACAGCAACAAATGAAAATCCGGCGGGGAGAAAACATGCAGAGAGAGAGAGAGCTGGCTGGAGACCGAGCCGAACTTTATAAATAGGAGCGGAACAAATGCATTTATTTAGAGATTATTATTTACCTGACTTGGGGAAGATTGTGGAAAGTACAGAGTACATACTTATACCAGTTCCTATTATATCCTGAGCTGAGCAGGTAAACTTATTCCCCTGATGTAGGAAAATAATACATTCCTATAACAACCAGCAACTTCATATTTATGTTGTTGTGCCAGTGACTGGCGACTAGCTGCGCCGAACAGCAGCCACTTACATGTCAAACTGTTTTTCTAATCGAAAATGTCTTCATAAAGAAGTTCAATTTTCGGGAGGAATTCCAATAACTAATTGAAATATGCGTACGCACCGCGAGAGCACAACTTTTTTGGAGCATTTTTTCCCGTCATTGTTCTCCTTCATCATCATATCATGTCACGGACAAGGGAAGAGTCGCCCTGCATGGTTGTTGTTGATTTTTTTCAGTTTATTTAGGTATTTCCATATCCACGAAAAAAATTTGTGTGGCCGACATCATCATCATCATCATCAGTAACATCATGTGTTCATCCACCTTCTATTGTTATTTATAGCTCAGCACGTGTTCTCCCAATTCCAAAGACTGGAATTAAATTCCGAATTTAAAATCCAATTAAGATTGCGATTGCTCCCGTCATACATCCGTCGATAATATCAACTCCCTTCGAATCAACTATTCTGTTGTACTCACTCATTGTCCAACCAAACCGAGAAATAATTTTTTTTGTCTGGTCAGGAAGGGAGCGAAAGAATTCTATTGAAAATGAAAAATTGCGTTCTTTACTTTGTCATGAGCTGATTTGATTCCTACCATCTGGTTGGATCCTCTACGTTACGTGCTCTATTAGTTGCTATTTTTTGTTAGTTTTTTTACCACCTCGACCACCATCACCAAACCAAACCACACCACACCACCCCATTCCATCATATTCATAAGTATCATCACCATCATCATCGGCATTTTTTCTCCTATATCAGGACTCTTGTCGTGGTTGACTGGATAGCATGTCGAAAGATTGCATGTCACGACACTGTCACGACATCTCATGAAGTGAAACAATAAAGCAGTAATGATACAGATAGAAAAAAGCTTTTTTATTTTCCTCTCTCCCTAACGAACGCAGAAAAGGAAGCCGATGATGAAAAAGGTAAAAATACTGATTGAAGGTACTCCCGTCTTCGTCATCGCACAGCACACACATTCATATTTTCCGTACATGTTACGCACAAAATAATAAAAACGCGCTTTTTCTATTCATCATCATCATGATCGTTCTCTTCGTCGCACAAAAAAGTGTCTCATGTGCTGCCACGTTTTCCCCTCACAAGTAGAGGATTGCCAAAGGTGGATGGATGGATGGATTTTGGTGAAAGGCAGGAAGGGAAAAGGAGCGATGATGTCTGATGCAAAAGGTGAAGTTGCCATTAGAGCATGTACCATAAGCACACTACACCACACCATATTGTATTTTTTTGACATGATGACGAAAAAAGCCAAGCCAAGCCAAGGCAAACCAAACCACAGAAAACCTGAGTAATTTTTAAGCAACACACACGCTCATCATAATAACTTGCTGCTATTTTAAGTGCTCAACTCAACTCCTTCCAAAGCAGGAGGAATATCTTGGGAGCTGTGTAAAAAATGTGTTTTCTGCATGAAACAATATCTTGATTCTGGTTCGAAAATTACTTCATGTTATTATTGACATCGGAGAAGTCAGCCTTGTAGTATCTACGAGAGTCTTCATGTCGTGACGTTGGTTTTGTCGAGAGATAATAATAATGCAGCACCTGAGCAATATCACCTTAGCTACTCGGCGAATTCCTAAATATGAAATATGATATGAAAAAGGCTCATGTTCACATCAGGAATACCGAAACGCTCCCCCAAAAAAAACTCCAACTCGAAGCTTCTATTTTATAATGCATCCGTTTTTATCATGCCAAAAAATAAATTCACCAGCAGCAGTAGTAGTAGTAGCTCGCGCATTTTTTTCCTGTTAGACAAAAAAGAACTTTTTTGTGTGTGGGCAGAATAAAAGGGGGAGAAATGAGTGTGATGGGATGTGATGACATAATCAAAGAGAAACAAAAGTTTTTTGTGAGTTTCCCTGTTACTAGTACTCCTAAATTTCCTAAATTGTTCTCGCTTCCGGAGGTGATCTAATTCGTGCTTGGGAAATTTTCCGCGCAGGGAAGAAAAAAGGTGCTACAGTAGCTTTTACCCGTGTACAAAGTCACAGAGTGTAAGACAAAGGGCCATTATTAGGAGAACCGTGTCCGTGTGGATGTTATAATCATCCCGTCTTTTATTAGAGCAAGAAACCTGTAAACAATGGATGGTTATGAGTTACGTAGGTTCACATTCCATTCCTCCCATGGAGGATAAAAAAATATATTTGTGAAGTATTTACTCACTTTACCTTACCTGTCCCACCAAACCCATGGCACACCGAGCTTAATCAAACCACCAAACCGAATTGCTCATTTTAGGATACTTTATCTAATGCTTAGGCATAAAATTATTCACCTCTTAAAACCATTTCATTTCAACCTAAGTGCCTATAATCATGCAACGAATGGAGGGAGAGGACTACTCGATCCTGCTCAAAAAATAGATTGACACAGGGAGGAGTAAGGCGTTGGAGGTGGAGGCCATACTTACTTGATACCGTAGTAGTTCTAGTAGTAGTAGTACCTAATCCCATTCTGAATTGCTTCACTTTGAGGTCCAAGAACGACTTTGCTTTCTCCACTTTTTCCATTCATTAATAAGCAGCTGCGCTACTGGTAGTTGGTACGGCCATTAGCATTACACTGCGCGCATTTAAATTGTTTCTGTGGTTATTGCTTTCCCGGTGGTTAAAGTTAAGGAGGGGAAGATGATGATGGCCGGGCAAAGCTTTTCTTCGGTTTTCTTTCACAGGAGTCGTTGCACCGGCGCAACCAGAATGGAATAAGTACTTACTTACATGCCGGCTCTTTATCTTTCTCTGGGAATTTACATCAACTTTCTTTGAATTATACCTACACGATCATCTCCACAAAAAAGTACGTAGAATTTAGGGGCACTCATTCATTTACATTTCATTTCGATAAGGATACACATACACAGTGTATATGTCATAATGAATCAGTACTCAAGTACGTCTTACATATGAGCGGCATGATTAAAACTTGCAGAACTTTTTAAAGAGCTCAGTCGGAGCTCCCCAAGAAATGCAGAGTCCTCCTTCCACCGTGACGTTTGCAGAATGCAGTAGTTTTTTTCGCATGTTTAATGAGTGGTGTGACCGACGGACGGAAGTTAAAAAGGCTGTTTTATTTTCTTGCAGGGCATGCAGGTTTTTTTCCTCAGTGTTTTTATCGACATGGTATGGTGGGCGGGCACGGGCCTGTCAGTCAGTTTCAGAAATGAGAAGAAAGTTTCTCCTCCTTCCATCTACCACCACTTCTTCTTTTTTTCTAATAAGTTTCCACCGTATAACATTTATATCCGTTTCTTGGTTGATGGGACGCATGCATTCAGGCGGTGTAAAAAAATATGGAGGAGAGAGTGAAAATAGTGGCATAGTAAAAGTGGGCACGTTACGTCTCTCTCTTCTTCTCTCTCCGGTTTTTTGCACTCTCACACGACTGAGCCGGGTGGCTTAGGGATTATTGCATAAGAGCCGGGAGTTTGCCGGCTTTGTCATGCCGTTCTTCTTCTTCTTCTTCATCGCTTGTAAGTGTGTGGTGTGGTTCGGATAATGATACTCTATAAAAGTAACATCCTGTGTGCCACTATTACTACTCCTACTCGAACTCTGCTATACTGCTTCACTCACTCACTCCTCCTGTCCTCCCGTTTTTTTCTCCGTTGGTTGCATTAAACCAAGACTACTATTTCTATTACGTAGAGCTAGGCTAGAAGGGAAGCGCTTTTCATTCATTCAATCCAGGGCACGGACTTTTTACGCTTTTTGAAAGGGTCGATCTCTCTTCGCATGCATGTGATCCTCTTGTGTGGAGTTGAAACTGAAGCAACACTTTGTCCGCAATGGTATTAAGTAAGGTCGGCTAACTAATATTAAAACTCCTTCTCCTCCTCCTCATCCTCGTCCCTTGAACTGAGTCACTTGTGGGGTTTTAGGAAAAAATAATATAGTCGGTTCTTTCACTGGAGGAGGACGAATTTTTATAGAAAGAAAACAACAACGAGTTTTCATTTTCCCCGATATAATAGCCCAAGCTTACCAAGATCCGTTTTCCCTCTTTTTTTATGGGAGGAGAGTGTGTGTTTGGTGTTGGTAGCGGTGGTCGTGGTAATAAAATGGAGGAATGTGCAGTCAAAGCACGTATGAATTTTGTTTCCCGACCATGGCACCTGCTGTCTTGAATTTGTATAGAGACACTGGATTACTTGATATTACAAAAGCTGCACACTCACTCCAGAGCCTCACTCCTCTAGAGCGAGCGAGGACTTGGAGGAGGAGGAAGAGGAGGTTAGGCAGGGAAAATATAATACCCTCGTAGTCCATGGCCTGGCCTGGTCTGGATGATTCTCAAAAAATGATATGGGCTCTCAAAACGCTGCTGTGTGGCATGGTCCTCGTACTGCTGCTGGTGGCTCGTGGTGCCTTGCAGAAGTTACGATTTTCATTGATAGCGAATCATATAATACCTAATAATATTGTATTACTTACACCATATTTCTCCTCTCAAAATGCTAATGATATACTAACTGAGTTCACATGGGGGCTCCAGGCATGTCCTAAATCTTTTTTAGGTTTTGTGTCCCACTCTACTCCTCTGTCTAGAAAATCGGCAATGTTTTTAGATATTATTATCCTCCACGACATATCCACCGCACACAATTATGCTTTCACCGTAATCCGGAATGTAACTAAAAAGAAGAAGCGGAGGATTTTGATGATGATGATCGTTTGCTTATCTATTTTTTAAAACCATACCGGCGGTGTAGACCCAAAACGTATACGATGGGAAAGGAATCCTTGAAAAATTCCCTCTTTCCATGCAAAATAAAAAAGTGACCCGTAATTAGGCTGACCAATATATCAATGCGTTATAATGGCACTTTCCTGCGCAGACTAATTTTCATTTTATGGGCTTACAGAATGAAAAATCATCCCGTTTCTAAAGAGAGGATTATCGATAAATGCCTTGCATCGAGTTTCCATACTCTCTCTTCGTTCTTTCTAATCGCGAGTGAAAATGTAGTTGAGACTAGCATAATCACCTACTCCAGTTCGTACTGCTTCTTGAGACCTGGATCCCGGAGAATCCTTTCCCTTTATAATATAACCCTCTTTCTCGTAACCCGAGAAAATATGTTTTAAATACCCGTGTAAACTCAATGACTCATATTACGAAACACTAAAATCCCTACGCAACAGTATTAAGTGAAGTAGATGTGAAAAGCACCACTAATACCTTTCTCCAAGGTCCTTCCGTACATTTCATAAGGTCTGGGTGAGGGTTGGCAAAAGCAGGGGTATTTCTTTTTGAAAAGTATCTATCTATCTATCTATCTCCCGAAAAAAAATTATTCAAATACGGGATTTTAAAAAAATATGATGATAATAAAGAGGAGAAAGGGCGACCTTTTAAGAAAAGGAGAATCCCTGCTGCCGACTATGTCGTCAGAGCTACCGCTCCTCTCAAATAATAATACAGTAGGCTCCTTCTTCTTTTCATAAGACCGAAAGCTTTTTCTTCTTCTCCTCCTTCATCCAGTCGGAGTCGAGTTCAGAGAGCTTGCTGCTGCTTTTTGTGATAACTGTCTTTCTTTCATTGTTGTAACCTCTCCTCCTCCTCCCTTTTCCCTTAACTCCTTGTGGCGTGGCGTGGTCGTATTTTAATACGAACTTAAATATTAGCACATTTTTCGGAGAGTTTCAATGTGCATATAGATACATACTTACATGCCGACAATCCTATTCCAAACTTTTTCCCCTGAAAGGGATGCATAATAAAGGCTACACAGTAGTTTTTTTTGTTCTTGTCTCATAGGGAGACATTTTTGCATATCTATGAGGAGAAAGGATAAAGAAAAGATGATGACAGCTGAGATGATGAGACGAAAATGATGATAATAACGATCACAAGAAATGGAGAAAAAAAGGAGTGGAGGAGCGGTGAAGGGGGACTACTCTTCTAGTATTACTACTTACTTACTTTCCTCGGGAAAAAGTAAAAGGTTACATAGGTAGATTTCCTCTCTTCTTTTTTCATATCTAAGCACAAAAGTAAATACTTCCAGGGAACCTGTATGGCAACTTACTTAAGTAACTTCTTTTCATTTTTTCCCCGAGAAAGCTCAAGTTCTCTCTCTCCCTGGCTGGGTTGATTGTGAATCATTAAATTGTAAAGAAAAAAAGGGGGGCAGGCCGGGGAAGCAGGGAATAGGGCTAAAGGAAGGAAGAAAGGAGTTGAAGGAATCATAACATTGGAAGGAAATTTTCTATTCATGCAAATCACACTAATACTCCTCATCATCAACGCGGGGGCACTGTGCTCACTACAACGACGGCGGAGATGAGAATAAGCACGATGATGATGATGATAATGTGAATGTGAGAGGGAGAGTGAGTGAGTATTAGATTTTTTTGTTATACAATACGTTCGCTCTTCCGTTCGTTGCTGATGGTGACGAGGAGGAAGGAGAAAGGGAAAAAAATGATTGTAGGCTGCTACATCGCGTCGCATCCAGTTACGACGATGTCTTTTCTCCAGGAATCTGTTCCGCGAGGACTATTATTATCATTATTATTAAATGTGAAAGAAGGATGGAAAAAAGTTATAATGTATGCATTAGTACTAGAGTTCTCACCTAAAAGGAAGTAGGCAGTGGATGGATAGTTTATTCCTGCGGAGGAGAAATAGAAATTTTGGAGTGAGGAGCTAAGTAAGTACATAGGCCAGGCCAGGCGTGGGCTGGGTCACACAGGTTTTCATTATTTCTATTCACTCACTCACTCAATGCTTCTTTTTTTACTTTTCCGCATCTTTGGCTTTGAGTCTGTGTAAAGTATTTTTTTTGTTGCCGCGTAGCGTGGCATGCCATGCCACGGCAAAATCAACATCATAGTGATCGGTAGGAAGTAGGAAGAAGAGCATCTTCTCCCACTGTCTGTTTCAATATTGCATCATCAAGTAGAAAAAGTGACCTTATCCAGATGTACACGGAGGAGTGAGTAAGACAACTTGTGAAAAATGGAAAAAAGTTATAATGTATGCATTAGTACTAGAGTTCTCACCTAAAAGGAAGTAGGCAGTGGATGGATAGTTTATTCCTGCGGAGGAGAAATAGAAATTTTGCAGTGAAGAACTAAGTAAGTACATAGGCCAGGCCAGGCGTGGGTTGGGTCACACAGGTTTTCATTATTTCTATTCACTCACTCACTCTATGCTTCTTTTTTTACTTTTCCGCATCTTTGGCTTTGAGTCTGTGAAGTATTTTTTTTTGTTGCCGCGTAGCGTGGCATGCCATGCCATGGCATAATCAACATCATAGTGATCGGTAGGAAGTAGGAAGAAGAGCATCTTCTCCCACTGTCTGTTTCAATATTGCATCATCAAGTAGAAAAAAGTGACCTTATCCAGATGTACACGGAGGAGTGAGTAAGACAACTTGTGAAATATATATATATATTGCATGAGAGAACTGAAGTCAACTCACTAAATAGTACTGCTGGTGTGGTGTGCGTAACAGATACCTTCAATTTTCATCATTTTTATGTGAAAAAAGGGTGAAAGCAGCACCGTGCCACGCCACGCCAGTTTGAATATGATGAAAGAAAGGAAAGGATGTAGATAATACATACTACTGAATACATATCTACTGCAGAGTAAAGGCAAACTATTCCGTTCTGTTCAGTTGAGCCCGGTGTATTCACGTGGAAAGCTATGGCAAGCCATGGAAAAAAAGGCAAGCTCAAGCTGTCATCCATTATTATTCTGATTCAGAAAGGTAGCATTAATGCCCACCGTTTTTCTGGTGAAAAAAGCTGACTCGAAAAAATAGATAATTTTATGCAAGGCTCAACGCTTCAAGAGAAGACTCCATCATCAATACATCAGTTTCAGTTCAGCCTTTTTAAATGGAAATATGAGGAGGGAAAAAATATTCCGGCTTATTTTCTCCGCTGAAAATGTGAGGCATCAATCTTTGGAGAATAAGGATGAAATTAGGTTGCTCCGTAATATTGTTCGGAGACTACATAATACGAGGAGGACTCGACTCCCGATGAAGATTTACTAAGCCTCACCAAGAGAGAGAGAAAAAAAGAGCTTTAAGTTTAGGCTCCTTTCCCTTCCACATGCATAAATAGTACTTTGCATAGTAGATGCATGTATACTTTGGTGAAAAAATTTTTTTATGTGTTTCGATGGAATAAGGATGAGCCCCCCTGATAAATTGGTTTTTGCTGGGGAAATACGATTGAAGCTTTTTTGTACTATTTGCCATAACCAAACCGAACGAAACGAAGTTCTGATGATAAATTAATCTTAGTCTTGTTGTGACAGCGCTACTTAATATACATTGACTTTAGGAGTGGGAATCAGACTGTATTGGTTTTGCACTAGCACGAGAGCATCAGCTTCCGTTTTTCTGGTCTGACCCGGTCCGCTCCGCCGGAAAAACAAAGTTTTTGGGAAAGCCGGATGTGCTCACAACGTCCTTCACATTAAAATGTAATTAGTTATTCACCATTTATCAAGACCCAGGGCCTTACGAATGAATGCTTAATCAGCCCTGTAGAGCAGCAGCAGCAGCACCCGCTCGCTCAACTGACATTATCTTCTTGAGTGAGGCACATGAATCAAAAATTATGACGGGGTGAATTTACTCACGCGGAAATTTCCCCCTGATGCTGATTCAGAGTGGCTAGGACAGAAGCAAAAGGGCGTTTTTCCAAAGGAAGAAGGAATGCTTCCATGGAACCGTGACAGTGACCATAGTTACATCGGGTAGGATACCATCATCCCACTTTTGAAGTGATCTTATGCTGCCGAGAGAACCGTGACAGTGACCATAGTTACATCGGGTAGGATACCATCATCCCACTTTTGAAGTGATCTTACGCTGCCGAGCACTACATAAATACATACCCTTCCATCTGAATGATGACGATCATGATCATGATCATCATTTCTTTTGAACTGGTTCAATATCCAGGGAGGTAGGTACGCAAGTACCTCACACATCCTCCATTCCCCTCTCATTTAAAAAGAAGGAAAGCCCTAGTAGTAGCGGTAGTGGAAGGGAGAAAGCTTCTGCTGGATGTTGGAGCTGGGAGTGACACATTTTCGCTGCCGATGAGAAATCCACTCGGATTTTCTCTAATCATTAGTCTCGGTTTTATACTACCGTCTGTGGGTGAGCACAGAACTCCACTAATGATCCATTCCATACCATTCCACGCTCCCACCCAAAACCAAACCAATCCAGTTCAATTCACATTTAACTATGAAGCTCCACTGAGAGAAACTTTCCTTTACCACTACCACCACCACCGTCGTCGTCATCGCGACATCAACACCGATTCGGAAACTAAACTTGAAAAAGTGTGCGACCATTTATGCGTTCGTGGAATACTAATGAAATGGAGGAATGAATTTCATCTCATCTCTGTAATCAAAGTGCTTCCTTGGAATTCCACCGAAACTTTTCAGTCATTATTCTGATTCCCAAAGACTCTGCTGAGATTTTGGACTCGGAATCCACATCAAAATCAAAAGTGCAGATTGGGCATGAACACCATTGTTTTCGCGAATCAAACCATTTTTAACGCTCACATGGAATTGGAAGCTAGAGATGTGCAAAATTGCCAAAATCATACTGCAGTTCGGTCCCAATACGTTCGCAGTCTGTGAGGAAAAAAATTATCATTGCTCACGTCACACTATTGTCAGTCGAATTTTATATGGACTCATCGGTACAGACTCCTTTTTAAAAATCCCATCCTTCCTTATATTTTCCGAAAAGTTTTTTCCGTCTCTCCGATTTTTTCCTTACTGTTAGAAAGGTGAATCTCCATTTTCGTCAAGGTAGCGTGGTACGTACGTACACACGGCATATTATTTGTTTGTGGTGTTTTCTGTATTTGATTTGTACTCACGTCTCACGTATCCGAATTTTTCCCCGTGTGGGTCCCTCGGGACGGAATACAATGCACGGTGCATTTAGATATTCCCCCGGGTTCCCCTGATCTCATATAGGAAAGTATATAGTCTTTATTCATTCATTCCTTCTCCGTCCTCTCCCCAACGCTCTCTGTCACCGGCAGGCAGGGAGTCGGTAGAAATCTTAAATTGTTGAAGAAGTTTAGGAAAAAATCTGTCCAGATAAGGTTCCTCAGTTCCTGGCATGGCATCATACACACCAAAAACTCCGCACCACCATCGCATCACCATTCATCCCGAGATTCTTCTCGGGTATGTGGAATAGACCAACTAACCAATACAAAAAAAATATATCACATTGATAAATATACCTGTAGAAAAACATCTCCTTCACATTCGCCTTCATTCCATCCTTGTCTCGCTCCCTCATCGGAGATAAAGTTGTAGAGCGAAATCACTCATTGGACGCGTTTATTCCTGATCGAATGGGAATTTAGGAGTGAGCACTACTAGAAGAATCAGGCACACTACTACATTCTCATCTCCGGTACAAATCCCTCCTCCGAAAAGGGAATAAAGTGACAGAGATATTCATTCAATGAATGTCTTTATTGAATTTTCCGGTGAAAGTCAGATTGACTGGCAGGAAAACACTGGAGAGAGGGAATCAATGCATGATATAGAAAAGTCCGCATTTATAGATACGCTGCGATAAAAAAAGAAGAAGGTAGCTAAGGTGGAGTGAGAGAGTGAGACGGACAATTTTATTCCAAGCATCTTTTTTCCTCCTCGCAGGAGTCTTTTCCTTTGTGGTGTAGTTTTTTCCTCTTCTTCCTTTTTTTCCTCCTCGTCGTTGTCGATAGTGGAAGAAAACAGTGCACGTAACCTATTTCATCCCTGTGTTTTCCACCCGGATTTTTTCTCCATTGTATTATTATTATGATAAATTCATTCTCTTTGGTAGGCATAGCGCGCTCCACTATTTCGGATTTTTATGCATCCTATCATCCTTCCCACTCACTCACTCACTCGCTCACTCGCAACTTTCTTTATCCCTCCTGCATAGGTACGCAAAGTACGAGATCGAATCCTTGCCTACGTACGCTTCAATTTTATTATCTTTGATCCTATTTTTTGAAACAATAGAGAGCACTTCCCCATCATTCTGGCCTAGTCTTGCTGGCTTGGCTTTCTCCTTTTTCCCCTTTTCCCCGTGCATTTGAATGGGATTGTTGAGACCTATTGAAAAAATATCTCGTGAGTCTCCGAAGGAGCTGGAGTGAGTGAGTGAGTATGACGCATTGCATTTTTTCGGTCGAACAGTAAAAAAAACTCTTCACTCAATTCCCTTCATTCACTATGAAAGTCGTTTCGTTTGATGTTGTTTTTGAAACGGAGGATTTTGAATAAAAACGGAGAGGAAAAGGAAAAAAATTATTGGATTCGTAAAGCCCCACTCAAGTATTGATCTTGAAAAGGTTCATCTCGTTAAATGTCGCTGGCATAAAAGCTCCCTCCAGTAGGCATCCTCAACATGGAAATAATAATGCCCGCGCATTTAATCTCACACAAATCACAATCCCTTTCCAACGGAAGTATTTGTAAGTATTAGTTGGGTTCGTTCGTTTGTTAGCTCCGGTAGACATAATATTCCCACTACCGATTTTTGTCTTTTCTCGGGAAGCACTCCTCCTCCTCGGTCCTAATTTAACAATGCTCCTGATCAAAGACATACGTACACGTACTTAGTGGAGCAGAACTAAGTCAATGAGTTGATATGATATGATCCAGGCGAAACTACTTTTCCTCGCTCCCAGCTTAATTTTCCAGCTTTTGTGGAAAAAAGAACTTTGAAGTGTGTAGTGAGCACTACTACTACTCCTCGTATGGATTTTTTTTCGTTTCTACTCATCATTTTATTTTGCTTCATTAGGCCATTCCCACTCCCACATGACTGAAGTATTGAAGAAGTGAATTGTACTTAGGTAGAGGAATATTTATAACATCCCTTTTCAAGCTTTGATTGCCATCAGCATCCCCGAACGTAAATAAATCGGTTTACCGGTCCTGACTCTGGTTTCGCATTATTACGCGTCTCCACGAAACAAAGCTTCAAAGAAGTAGCATACTACTTATAAACAAATTGTAAATGCTTTTCAAGTCTTTTACTTCCATACCGAATCTGATTTTGAGGATCTCAAATACTCTGTACTAATCGGCCCGGACAGGGAATCAGTACACGCCCATTTGCTGGAATTGTTCAAAAGAACCCATCCATCTATCCTTCCATTGCTCTTAAATTAGTAGAAGTCAAGGATGTCAGAAGTAGTTAAGGAAGCATCGAGAACATGACAAAGGATAATTCGAAACCCTATTAAGGTTTCAGTGATTGTGATGTGATTCATGAGATTCATTCCGATTCTTCCCTAATTCCCCTGGAAGACCCTTCACCGTTGTAAAGAAGTGGTGAGCCCATCATTGTATTGTATTTTTTATTGGTGTGGCAATCCTCACAAATCTTGAACGACCCTTCTCAGAAACACATTTAAAGATTAGGAGAGACCTAATTCCGCTTCCACAAAAGAAGGAGAAGGATCAAGTGCCACTCTCAAGAATTATGGCAAGGTTTCTTAGGTAACGCTACCCCATTCCAGCAATATTTGAAAAATCATTATTATAGGGATTTGTTAAGTGAGGTAGAAAGAGTCGATGAAAGGTGCACCCGTGGTTTTGTAATTTGTTCCAGAGAAAAGGAACAATTCCATCAATACTTCAATTCTGAAAAAAATGAGTGGGCAGTCACCACGCAATACTGTTAGGCAATGTAATACTTCCTTCGAGTAAAAAGCTTCCAACCTGTAATAAAATCCAAAGAGGATGTTTGAATAAGCTCGTTACAGGTGATATGAACCCAGCAGACCTTTTCAAAGTTAATCCACTTGCGACACCCTTTTTTGCCCTTGCACTCACACCACTGATTCCTTAAAATCGATCTTGAGCTTACGATGGGTACGTATTACAAAACACCTAACAATGCTCTTTTCCTACATCTGCTTGTTACGCACATTTGGGACATATATTAGAGCTGGAGGAACCCAAATGAAATGAACAGCATTGGATTTGCTTACTCTTAAACATGTTTTTCCTCATTTTCCTTCAAACTCCTTTTCGTCATTTAGCTTGGTAGAATTTATTTGAAAAAATTCTTTCAGCTTTTTTATTAATTTCCCCGTACAAAATTTCCCACTCCGGGAGAATTATGAGTTTGAGCATTTGATACACATTTATTTTCCTCGCAACTCAAATTAGTACAGAGCTCTCGGTCTGAATGGGAGATTAGTATTTGGGATTGGTATTGGCTTTCATTGAAAAAACGCTGTTCAGAAAACTGCTGCTCCACCACTTATGGAGAGAAAATCCGATCAACTTTCCCGATTCCTCTGAGTAGGCTTGGGCTCGCAAAGTTTTTATATTTACAACATCAATTTCATTTGAATCGATGACTTTTATTATTGCTTCAGGAACAAACTTTTTTCTTCCTCCTCCTTTTCTTGTTTTTCTTGCAGAAACTTTTTTCGAGGATTCGAGATCTGATTCTCCTCGTTCCCAATGTATTGAACTTCAATAATAAAATATCATAAATGTTCGCATGAGAAAAGAAAACTCGTTCAATATTTTATGACTCAAGCAAAAACGGTTTATGTCAGGAATTATTTCTTTCAAATATTAGTGATCAGGCTTAAAGAGAACGAAGGGCTCTTTGTTAGTTAGCTACTCCCATTCCCACTCATAAATTTCTGGATTATGAATTCACCAAAATCAACCATCCATTTGGTTAGGGTAAAGGATCGAATCGAGATGCTCCAAGAAGTGAGCACTTTATTTTCACTACGGTTTCTGTCCGCCAGATATTAATTACTTTAATTTAGAACCTAGAAATATACATTATTATATCTCCAAACATGATTTACACCAACTGAACCAAACTAAGTAACTAAATACATGAGTGCACCTCGCGATCAGCCCTTTCACTTCCTCCCATTTCCTTTTTCTCTAGACTTCTACCTATTCCCCTTCACCATCGATTCGATTTCTTCTACTTGGAATAAAACTAATTTAGGATTATTCGAGGCGATTTATTCCTCCTAGAATGTCTTATGCTCCAGCATGATCATCGTTTCCGATTTACGATTTATAAAGTGCCATAATACTTTCGTCCCTCGTTCCATCCCGTGAGGTACATAATGCTGCTCCTACTCCTGACTCTATATTTTTTTGTTTTGCAGTTTACTCGCCCAGCCCTCCCTCCCTTCACATTATTATAGGGACGTTCCACTTCCCAGAGAAAGTCCTCTCACTCAAAATATAATAATAATAGAAATAGGCCCAGTGTGCAGTAGTATTGTGCTAGGCACATCGCTTCACATCGCAATATTTTCATCTATGAGGAATAACTCTCTGCTCTGCTGGAGGAAGAGGAGCAGCAACAAAAAGTTATTTCGGTGGTGCTGGTGTGCAGTCAGTGTGCAGATTTTCCTTAAAATAAATTGTAGAAGAAAAGGAAGCTCTGCAAGACACACACACTCGCACTCACTCACTCTCTTTCTCTCACAAGGCATGTTTTTTTCTGGTAGTGGTACTCATACTTTTCGAACTAGATTTTTTCCTCGTTCCATTCCATTCCATCCCATCCTCCTCGGAGAAGAAAGGAAAGGAAAAGAGTTGTGGAAGATGGTATGATTTATGCATCAACTTCAGGCCTTGGCATCATGGCATTCTACAATGGGAAAATGACATGATTTATGGAAGGATGTCCACATTATTGAGCTATCCCTTCTTTTTCTTGGGTACGTCTCTCCAGCACAAAAAAAGAAGAAATAATAATAAGCAAATATATTAAAGACGTTCACTATAAATATATTAATAATGATAGTAGCAGTAGTAGTCGTAGGACGGACTGGATGTACATGTAACATCACATCCACTTTCTCCTGCAGGATTCCCGGTTTAATATAAAGAACTTTTTTGCTCTGTTTACTTCCTTTCACATTCAGGAGCATAATAAGAAAGAATAAGGTCTTTTGCTTTGCTGGTCTGCCTTGCCCTGGCCTGGTCTGGTTCTTGGATGGTGTGCGTGCTTGAGTTTTTTTCTTCTTGCTTTTCAGTTTATTCTAAAAGGACCATACCGATATCTTCTGGTTGGACACTTTTCTCCAGAGAAAATTTCTGTAGCAAAAAAAGAATCGCTAGTTATTCATGTTCTGCTATTTTCCATTTTTTTCTCCAATGGCATGCTCCCACTACTATTCTCCTGGTGGAGCTACTACTACAACCGGCAGCAAATTTTTCCTCTGATGCAGCAAAAAGGGGAAAGCGAACTTCTCTCATGGAGAAGTCACAGGAGAGTAAAGGGTGGAATGAAGGAACTGGCTCGCTGGCTGGCGTGCCATCATGGCAGGGAATAAATGTGCAGGGGAAATCGTATTATTATTACTTTTATCATTATAGTAATGATGATGACGACGAAGGAAGGAACGGAGGAGGAATGATTCTTAAGAAGCTCTTCCCAAACAAACTATGATTTTCCCCTTTATTTGACCTAGAATAATGTAATTTTATCATTATAGTAATGATGATGACGACGAAGGAAGGAACGGAGGAGGAATGATTCTTAAGAAGCTCTTCCCAAACAAACTATGATTTTCCCCTTTATTTGACCTAGAATACTTAATGTAACGCTTTACATTATTTTCCCTTTCCAGGGAAAATAAAGTTTTCCACTCCCTCCTTTATCGGAATGTCCTCGGAAGGAGCAGAATGCTGCTACTACTACCCCTGCCTGCCGTTGATACTGATTGCTCCTCAGTGGTGGTAAAGATACAGCAAAAGTAACGAGATAGATAGTAGAAGATAGCTTTTTTTTCTGGGCTACAGCCGCCCTTTGCATTTCCATGATGATGATTATTACGATTGCGGTGATAGCGAAAATGACTTGACGATGGGAGAGTTGTGAATGAAGATATTTATTTCCATCATCATCATCATCATCGGCCCAAGAGCCAAATAAATAGATTCCTCTTTTGCATTCACTTACTTATTTACTACGGTATTAGTGCCGGAGAATGGGGGCCGTTTCCCGATAAAAAGGAGTAAAGTTATTCGAGATGATATGATGGTAATGATGACGGCACTCTGGTACTCGTCCCCCGAGAAATTGGTTACTTGACCCGGACATGCTCATGCTGGAACTACGAGATTGGGAGCATCAGCATCTCTGCTGCTCCTGCTGCATCCCATTCCATTCCATCCCACAAAAAAGTTTTTTTAATGCCCCGCTCAAAATTTAGGCCTGTCGTATTTTATGCAGGGGACACACTCCTCCTCCGTCGATATTTAATTTAGCGACTGTGTGGTGTGCAGCCAGAGCCAGACACCACAATTGTGCCATTAAAAAGTTGTGCGGTATTGGAAAGTTGATGTTGATGTCGATGTCGTTACGGAGCACAGAATCGAAGGAACGACCAAACTAAAGAATAAAATCATGCGAGTACCTAAGTAAGTAAAGTTCATATGAATGCATGTATGTAAGCCGAATTTCCACTCCACTCCACTCTACTCCGCCAATTCACTCTCGGGTTCATTCAGTCAGTCCATACCATTTTCAACCAGCGCGATTCAGCGGAGGAGAGCACAAAGGGGAAGAGAAAAAGTAAAAATGATTCATTTCATTATTGCAAGACATGATCTTGGCTATCAGTATTATTTATGAGGTATCATATCAAAACTTCACGATCAAACATGAACTCTCCTCATACTCCAAAAAATACTACCTAAACATGGATAAAAAAGGCTGGGCTTGTGACTTCTAAGAAGAGGAGAGTGTAGCGATAAAAACGACATACACACAAAAGCGCAACATTTTTTAGGTACTTTATACTTTATTCTGCACTCATTCGATCTTCCCCCGTTGGAATACTAGAAGCTGTGGGTGTGAAATGAAATTCTCCACATCTGAGAGTATATAGTACTTCCTCCGTGAAAATTACTTGTTCACTCTCAAGCCTGCTCTTTAGATTGCTCGCTCGTTCGCGTATTTCGCTGTACTTTCCAATAAAAGCAATAATAATAATATAATAACAACGTGAGCTATCCATTATCTAAAATTATTCGGCATTTATCATTTTATTATTTCAGTTGAAGGCGAGATCCGTTACAACTTGGAGGTCGGGAGGCGAGCTGTCCTTGTACTGTTCCTAAGAAGCAGAACCAGAAGAAACTGTTTTTTTCCTCTGGAATGACTCGAGATGACGACTGGAGTGAACTCATCTGAAACATCTGCCACACCAAATAGATATATACACCCAAAACTAAACCAAAACCAAAGCAAGCAAACCAATAATAATAATACCAGAACACAATCAACAGCCACTGAAAAAAAAACTGAATAGAACGCAGCAACAAGAACTTCTTCAGTGGGGACAAGGGAAAGAGGTAAAAGAATCAACAAAAAATATTTCTCCGCAAAACCAAACCATGACCTTTCCAGTTTTGAATCGCTCATTTTAGTTAGAAACTAAGTAAGTCATTCATCCTACTCTACAAACTACCTAAGTATTTAAGTTTTTTTCTTTTAAGTTGCGGGAATAAATTGTTCCCGGAATTTGAGATGACAGTAATCGAGTCGTGGCGAGTAAATCTGTTTTTGGAAAAGTTTTCCTTAAAAAATGAGTGTTTACTTGTAACACAATAGTTTCTTTAGATTTCTTCCCTAGTTAAAAAAAACGTGTAATATCAGACCAAAATGTTTTAGTTTTGAAAGTAATGACAATGCGAACACTCCCGGATGTACAATCAACAACCGCAATCCACGAGTCTTTCCTTTGTACGCGGATGCCCTTTGCTTCACCCCCCAAAGTCATCTCACTTTCTTCAACTTGAACTAGTATAAAATAGCCCCTACCTTCGTCGTAGCATTTTCACCTAGTTTACCTCACCCCTGACCTGTATGTTTCAAACTTTTTTCTAATGTACGAATGAGAGTGTCGACGATTATTTTTTACGTGGGTTGATTAAGAACTCGGTATCGATATACTTAATTAGGAATGCTCGATGGGAGGCTACCATAACAAAAATTCGTAGTATTAATGTATCGATCATATTTAGTTTCATCTAGTAAGTATTTGACTCTATCGTACAAAAAGCGCTTCTGTAAAAAGGCTCCAGTAAGGAAAATGACTTTTTTAAGCAAGTCTGTAAATATTTCTGCTGACAAGGCGAGAACTATTTTGAAGATGGAATTGTTCTCCCACACAAATTTCAAATGATCTTATTTGTAATAAAAAATGAATCGTAGCAAGTAAAAAGTACTTAAGTAGGATGAGGATTATGTAAAGGTTTACATTTAGGATAGCGCTTAAATACGAAGGATTATGATTGAATGGTTGAAGTTGCTAGGGGAATAGGTGGATTTCCTTGGTGTGTGTGTCTTGTTTAGTCTGGGTTTTCTTTTCGAAATGAGTTGGATGACGATGATAGGATAGCAAACAGGGAGAGATTTTTTTCTGGTTCTGGATTTGGATTTGAGTATTAAATACATACCTGATTTTTCGGTTTGCATGAGAAGTGCCTAAAAATTTTTTGCCACATCAGCAAACATTGATCTGCCACGATCTTACATCAGAAAAAAACTTCAAAGATTTTCTTTGTTTACTCACGTCTTCATTATTTTCATGATTTTCACTGATTTCTGAGACAAATTTCCAAATGGGAATTACCCAAATAGGTAATATCAGCCAGAATCATGCTTTAGGAACATATACTTACTAAAGTAATGGTACTGTTATGATTAAAACCACTCACACTCAGGAAAATATAGGTAAGCAAAATGTTTATCGTTATTCCTAAGTTAGTACATCCAACTCGATCGCGACTGTTTCATAATTACAGACAAGTTTCGTTTCCATAATTACCACTGAAACATAAATATTTAAGAGTTTATTATAGTTTACTACTACTAATGTTACGGGAGTTTCTTAGGGGATATTAATGTAATGATACTACTTACGATTAGTACATATTTTGTGAAGGAGCACAGTTGGTTGGCTAATCTAAAATCACATTAAATCTCCTGCCCAATTTGCTTTCCACGTTTAATACAGAGAAGGAGCTATGTCTAGGGTAAAAAATGTAGTCGGGTGAGGATGAACATTTTTTCAATAGTTCCTTCTCTTCTCGGTCGTTAGCCACTGGCGATGATGAAGAAAAAACGTTTTTAGAGGTGTAGGAAACTACTACACGTACTAACTTATAATGATATTACTTATATTGGCTACAGATACTCTTAAGATTGAGAAATGATCATAAGTACTTAATTCAAAACGTTTTTAGAGGTGTAGGAAACTACTACACGTACTAACTTATAATGATATTACTTATATTGGCTACAGATACTCTTAAGATTGAGAAATGATCATAAATACTTAATTCGAGAGTTTGAACTGGACATAGAATCAGTGACCATTTTCTAGGGAATTTTGATCCATAAATATGAGTAAGTTAAATAAATACGTAGAAGGATGAGGATATCATGTCTCAAATTTCATCATGTACCTATACCTTAACATTTTACGAAGGAGATGGAGTATGCACACGCATCCGAAGTGCTTCTTCAATGACTGACTCACAAAAACAATAAGTTTTCTTTTAATTATCACTCAAAAGGCATTAAAAGAGAATTTAAAGGTCTCCATTGGCAAAACATTATGCGCAATTCTAAACTTCATCAAAATTCAAAGCTATGAGAAAATTTTAACAGAATTCCTTGTCTAATTTTGAAATTGGCCATGTTTTGCTTGTTCTTCCGCAGTTTTCGCAAAGGCTCTATGAATTTTTGGTACTTGGAAACTTAATTCTCCTTTCGATAATCTCTGTTTTTTTTTCATCATGATTTCTCGCAATGAGCGATTCTTTTGCTGGTTTGCAAATTGACCTAGATTAGAGACTGACTTCGCGAATAAACTAACACAAACTAGGTATAAAGTGAAAATTGGTAGGAGTTTGGCATTCAAAGTGTACATAAGACAGGAAACAATCGAGATAATTTAGGAGGATAACTTCTTTTTCTGCTGTACATAACTAAATTAAGTATGTATACACAATTACTAAA
>JAHZNH010000211.1:0-15153 GCA_027744355.1 Tyrannoseira gladiata
CGGGGATATAAAGACTAACACTAACACCACTACCACCTCCACTCTCCAGATTCCAGTCGAAAATTGTATTAAATGGGAAAAGTGCTTGACGCTTCCTTGCTCGACTCTCAGCTTAGCTCTCTCTATCTCGGTCCAAAATGATATGGTGAATGGGGTCAACCCCTCCGTTCTCATTCTGGTATTAGGAAATGCTGGGAAAAAACCCAAAGTCAGTTTCGGCTTGGACCTCGACTTTCCATCTGGAAACCACATGCAGTATAATTTAACTTGATTCAATTCAATTAATATTCTCACGGATTTCCTAACACCTTCGAACCACCGCGATTCTGTGAGTGCATATCTCATAAACGTAACATCCCATGAGCATATATTCTCAGCACAAAACTACTAACGCTTGCATGGAAAGCAAACGAAGTCCTATTTTCCACGTGAATGTCTCCCATTGCCCCAATTTGATTTTACCGAGTATGAAAGTGCAAATGAATAATTCCCGCAAGGACGATTCAAAACAAATTGAGTTTTCCTTCCTTTCAGCGCTTTTAATTGACAAACAATACGATGAGGTTGTACATTTCAACTTGATCTTTAGTACTTTAATGATACATACATTCTTCCAATTCAGATATATCCACTCACATCATTAGTAAATAGTAGATATTTAAATACTCTAATTTTAAGCCCAGTTTTTTACTCATAATACTCGATACAATGTAGTAAATCCTACCTTTATAATTTTACTATTTCTACACTCTCCTATACTTACTTGTGCATAAGCTAGGGTAATATATTATTTGTTTCCGCGATTTGACACGATGATGCTTCGGTATCCGGAGTATTTCTTCATTAATTTTAGATATTTTATTTCGGGTTGTTTTATTAATTCTCTATATATGAAAGTGTACACAAGAATTTTAATTTAGTCAAGTTAAATTACTGAATAAGATTATTTATTTTTCTCTCCTTCCTCACATAATAAATCGTCTCTTAACACATCTATATTTACAATTTGTCACACTCTCACGCGCGACACGTCAGGTATACTTGGCATTAACATTTAGCCTTCGCGATCCAGTCTACTCACTCGCACACCACACCACACATCACCAAAACTCTACGAATGAAGTTGGTGGCCTACCTACCTACAGCTTAAAATAGAAATCCTGTCATGTCACTTCTACTCCCATCCCTTCGGAAATGTCGCAGTTGATTGAGGATACAAAAATTAATAGGAATTTCGACTTGATTATCTTCCTTCCCAGGAACTCATTTGGAATCGTTAATTACGCTCACCGCAGCAGATCCAGCATCATCATCAGCATCCATTCCATCTCATCCAAAATTCCATTCGTCTAGCTGTCTACTGCGCAAAAAATAAATTTTCACAGGAAATGCTCCGACTTCACAGTGGATTTTTTTTAGTTTCATTCGCACAACACACACATTATTCCATTTTCGCCAGCAAAATATTGAATTTTTGGCAAACGGTGCCCTTCAACGGCTGTTGGTTTCATTTCTTGGTTTTTGGCTTGGCTTGGCTTGATGCACACACTACTCCATTTCAGTGGATCTTCCACAAGGGGAAAAATTTATATTTTATTTGCGTCACTGCGCTACATCATAAATCAACTTGAACTGTGTGTGGTTCTTCTATATCGGTTTTTCTCACTAGTACATAGTCTCCGTCTTCCCAGACCACCACAACCACCACTTCCCAAGAAGTCTTTTCAAAGGAGCTTGTAGGCTGAGAATGACAATGGATTTTCTTTGCTCCAATTTCCCCCCAAATGAAGATATAAAGTCAAAGGATTTTCTGTTTCTGTCACTGACTGACTGACTTCCAACGAAATGGATAGTGTGACAAAAAGCCATCCCTTAAGGCTAACATTTTCCAATTTCTCTCCCTCAACATAACCCATTCTTCTCCCGGCCTTCCTTCCACAAAGGATCCCTTCGAACTGAAACGATCCCCACTTTTTTATTTGTTTTCTCCGTCACACTCACGCTCCTCCAGACAGATCAATGCAATAGAATGGAAAGGGGAAACAGAAAA
This sequence comes from Tyrannoseira gladiata, assembly GCA_027744355.1. Lineage (NCBI taxonomy): Eukaryota > Metazoa > Arthropoda > Collembola > Entomobryomorpha > Entomobryidae > Tyrannoseira > Tyrannoseira gladiata. The sequence goes on from JAHZNH010000211.1 coordinate 2,051, forward strand.
AGGAGGAGGAGGAGAAAAAACCCATCGCATACCTGTGGTAAACAGGTAAAGTTACAAGCGGAAATGAGTGAGGACCCCCCACGAAAATTGTGAAACCGCAGTCACTTATTGTGCTGGTGACGGCTTGTTTCCCGACCTTCTCTAGATAAATCAATTTGACTCCGGATACCGAGGTAATCCTACCCCACGACCAGAAATGGATCCCTTTCTAAGGAACGATCGAGAATGGGAAACGCGACCGGCATAAGAGGAGGAAGAAGAATGTGGAATGAGATGAGAGGAGAGAAATTGGAAAATGTTAGCCTTAAGGGATGGCTTTTTGTCACACTATCCATTTCGTTGGAAGTCAGTCAGTCAGTAAATGGGAAATGCGACCGGCATAAGAGGAGGAAGAAGAATGTGGAATGAGATGAGAGGAGACTGCTCACTCATGTATTTAATTTCAATCGCGGGTTATTCCCAACCTGCCAGGATCATGCTAGGTCACGACATTTTTCAAAAGCAGTGATGTGGACAAGAGGAAAAGAATATCAGTTAAATCAGCAAAAAACACTCCTAGTAGTGCTTGGGATTTATCACTTATCTCTGTTCAAATTAATTCTTCCATTTGGCCTTTTCTGAACAAATATATATTGCCCTCCTGAAATATTTAATTAGACAAGGATTCAAGAGATTTCTATTCAATCAGGGATGGGCATTCAACCTTTCAACCACACCTTTTCAATGGAAGTCAATTCAGGATTATTTACTGTGATGAAATTAATAAGGTAACTAGGTTCAAGAGATTTCTATTCAATCAGGGATGGGCATTCAACCTTTCAACCACACCTTTTCAATGGAAGTCAATTCAGGATTATTTACTGTGATGAAATTAATAAGGAAGGTACATCCTCTGAACGAATTAAGATAGATATACATAAATATAGTGCTTTCCTATCACTCTGATCCCTTCAACATATCTTCAACATGGCCAACTCGAATCGGACTAATATTAACTACCTCAGAACTATAGTGCATAGCTCAGTAATAATAAGCATGATTGTGATTGTGATATAAAAAAGGGGGTATTCCCCGGTCATATAATTAAACGCAGCAAAAAGTTATGAAATGAGACGGGGCGAACAAAAGGCAGAACTTTCTCACGCGCTTATTATTATTGCTCCTATTATCATCATCCTTGTACTATCCCTTACTATAGTGGACACTGCAGCTATGAGTGAGATAAAAAAGGGAGGAAAAATAAAAGTGGTGAGTTTTAATGATGATAATTAAAAGTGGCAAAGATTCTTTTGTGGGGTGCATAACACAAAAGCATTAAAAGTGAAATGAGAAGAGGAATGGGAGGTTGGACTCCTACTCATTCACCCAGTCGCACTTTAATTCTTTTCCCTTTATTTTTGCGAGGGAGTGAACGTGAACTCCGAAAATGAGGGAAGAGACCGGGGACGTGACATCAAACGGGGGAAAGTTTCGTTCCCTTGAAAAAAAACTTGCAACCAGCTCCTGCTCATCATATCAACGATGATGATCAACAACAGCAACATGAATCGTAGATGATGCTTTCAGTCAAAGAAAAAAACCTCCGAGTATTTTTTCTCCTCCAGTTAGGAGCCGAGAAAATACTACTAGATTTATATTTCTCCGAGTTCCTACTTGTTTTGCACGGACACACAGATCTTTCGTGATGATGCCAATGCCAATGTGCTGTGATGTGATGTGAGGAGGCAATGGCAATGCCATTCTCTCTTCCTCCTTTAATTTTCGTAGTGCACGCACGTCCACAATCTACAATGCACATGGATTTTTTTCGCGAAAGAGAGTGAGCGAGAGAATAACATCTAGTACGACTCCTTCTACTCTAAATATATCACGTCTCATTTCGGCAAAGGGAAAAAATACAGCTCAAGATTTTTTTTCTGAAAAGTCGTTAGATTCCCACTCACTCTCTTTCTGCTCCACAGTTATTTCAGTGCGGCGATCACTTTGGTGCTTTCGATCTTCGCGAAAGGGAGGCTGTAAGCCTGTGAAAAATTTCTGGTGGCGTGCGCGCCTGCTGCATCAAAGCACGTTTTCCTGTCTGCTGATTCTCTCACAAAAAAAGAAGATATGTATTCTGGATCTAGATTCAAGATGACTTTCTCCATCCACCACTTCTTTTAAATTTTTTCTTCTGGTTTGCGTGTGTATGTGCATGATGTGCATTTCGATATCATTATTATTACTTCTCCCTCCGCGTTGTCTTGTTTGGAATGGAAGTAGAAATTGCGGAATGATATCATGCATAAAAAAGGAGAAGAAACCCGGGTGCTTTCACTGCAATACATTAGGAAAAAGCAGTTGGATGTGTAAGTAAGTACTAGTACTGCTGCTGCTGTTGGTGGTGGTGCACACATCACATCACTATCATTATTATTTTTTTCTTAGGGAAAGTGAATAAGTGAAAGCCATTTTAAGGGTCCCAAAAAAATAAGGAGGAGAATGAGTCTCCTCAGTGTTCTTTTTTTCTTCTCCCTTCTTCAATCCAACATCCAACTTCATTCCGGGGAGAAGGAAAATTCTACGGGAAGTGGAGAGAAGGGAGGTATTTTTCTCTTTCATTTCCTCTCAGATCCGCAATATACCATGCCGAATGATGAGATGATGATGCTTTTGGTGCTGGTGCTGGAGAAATAATGTACTTACTTTAACATTGTCCCAGCTTGACTTGACTTGAGAGAAAGTTTTTTTTTGCTCTTGAAGAAGTACAGCTCTAAGCTGCTCTTCTTCTTCTTTTGTAGAGATGAGATAATACAACACATAATTATACATGAAACACACTTGATGTCATACCTTATTTTTCTCTTTTATTCGGGCTCGTTTTTTTCTCTCTCTGATGCGAAAAAGTCAACTCAATTTGGAATGACTAGACTGCTCTTTTTTTTAAATTTAGGATTTTTTCTTTGCATTTCCTGTTCTCCACTCTGCATACTTACAGCTCTATTTTTCTGGAATTAGAATTGAGAGCTCAAGTTATGTGATAGATGTCTTCATTCTCGAAGTAAAGACTGTTCGTTATTCCGCTCAGCTCAACTTGGTCGGAGTCTCCTTGATGATCACGACGGTGGTAGTGGCTGGAATCTCTTCTCCCAAACCGAGTGTACATCATTCCCGCACCACCCCGACGCTCCTGTGTGTCCTCCCCCTGGAAAATGAGAAAGTGGGAAAAATGTGCTTAGTCACTTGCTTACTTACTTGCATGGAAAAAAATTATTCTTTCTACTTGAGTAAACCTAAGCCGAGCCAAAAACTAAACCTAAGCACAGCGGTAATGCATTGGAGTGGGAAAAATGTGCTTAGTCACTTGCTTACTTACTTGCATGGAAAAAAATTATTCTTTCTACTTGAGTAAACCTAAGCCGAGCCAAAAACTAAACCTAAGCACTGTAGTAATGCATTGGGGCTATACTGGTGCTTCCGCTGGTGATGCGCCTGCTAAATATATCTAAATAAGAATTAACATTTTTCTTTGGCACTTTCCTCCTTTCTCCCTTCTCACTCTCTTTCTTTCTTTCCACTCTCCAGGATTTACTCGCCTTATTGATGAAAGCTTATTTCCAGAGTTGCAGCCGGAGTTAGAGCTGGAGTGAGTGAGTGAGAGTGGTGAATGGTCCCATTATTTTTTCGAGAATCCTTCTGAAACATTTCCCCTTTTTATCCCTCCAAGAAGGAGGCGATGACGATGATAATGATACGGTATTGAGAAGAGGAGCTCAGAAGCTCGATTTTTTTTGTTGTGTAGTGTTACTACTACTGCTGCTGATCGAAATGCATTCATTCAGATACTCACTTCACTACTACAACAAACAACGACTAATAAACATGGCGATGAAAAGTGTCATTCAATTTTATTTTGATTGGAAAGGGGGGATTGGGATTGGATCGCGAGAATAAACGGATCTGCAGCACTAATTCTGAAACATGAGAGAGCTCTGGTGAATGAGTCCCTCCTCGCCTTGTTTCTCCCTGATCCCCTTTATATCTCAATTTTCCCATAATGACCCTTTCCGCTCACTAAATGACATATAAGCCATAGCATTCATTCATTCCGAATTCAGAGTTCTCACTGACTCCGCTCCACTCAACTCAACTCCACTTCGTCCTTTTATGCAGTGTACCAAAGTGAATATTTTCTCGGCCATTCGCCCTCTCGTGAATAAATACAAAATGGAGGGAAAACAGCATTTCTCTCCCTGGGAAAAAATGATCAGTCGTGGAGCATAATGCACATCATTTTTTCCCTCGGAATGACTTCACTTCCTTCTGATGATGCCTCATTTTCTATTTCTGTTTTTTCGTTTGCGTTGCATTTTCACTCGTCCAACTTTTTTCCGTGTGGCGATTCGATGCCGACCAAAAGTATCATTAGCGTATGCATTCTAGCCGAGAGAAACAGATTCTCTGGTTGGTACTCCAACAGAAAAAGAAAGTCAAGCTCGAGGAAAAGAAAACAGGAAGTCAAACTCGTGGTTTGAGTCCCGCTCAGAATTAATATACGGAATGGAATGAGTTTGACAGTCTGAATTTGTAAGAGAGCTCTGGCATTTCCAGAATGTGGAGTGGAATGGATTNAATTAATATACGGAATGGAATGAGTTTGACAGTCTGAATTTGTAAGAGAGCTCTGGCATTTCCAGAATGTGGAGTGGAATGGATTGTTTCCAATTTCGTGACTGTCAACTTTCCCATTCTATAGCTCAATGAGACAAAAAAAACCATTATGGTCTGGTCCGGATCGCATCCACTCACTCCTTCGGCTTTTGGTTGCTTCATTTCATGCAAATGCAAAAAAAGTACATGGATCTCAGGAGTAAAAAAAACTTTTCCTTCTTGTGGGAACGGAAACTCTGTAGAAATTCGAGATTCTTAGTCTCAGCCCTTTCTTCTGGAAAACAGTAGTACATGGATCTCATGAGTAAAAAAACTTTTCCTTCTTGTGGGAACGGAAACTCTGTAGAAATTCGAGATTCTTAGTCTCAGCCCTTTCTTCTGGAAAACAGTCCCTGGAGCATCATGTCTTCCCACTCGGAGTAGGATTAGCCGTCATTCCTACATATTCTTCTCAATTTATCCTCCGGATTGCTGACCGACTTCGGGAAAAAACGAACAAAGGATTTCTCTTTCTCTCTTGACTTTGAAAACTGGTAAAAGGAGGAGAAAAGGACTGGAGTGGAGTCATGCATTTTCCCATGTTTGCTCTTTAAATTAGCTCGAGCTAGACAATCCAATCCTCATAAAATATGTTGATATCTACTCACTGCTGCATTCTATCCCATCCTATTCCAATCCCAGCCATTCCATTCCTTCCTTGGAATGAGCAGCAGCAGCAGGTTTTTCCCCAGCCTGTGGGTTTTGATTAGCCTTTTTCGGTCGTATATTTTCTTTTATCAATTTCAGGGAAAGGGATGAGGAGTGAATGGGAGTCATAAACGAATTGGATATTGAATAGACGAATAAAATTCACCTGGTGCGATGCGATGCGTTTAAATTCAGATTCGTATTAAAGATATCATAACAAGGAAATCATCCTCCCCTCCTCGGAAAAAATTCTCAGATGGCTGCCTTCCCCACTCCCTGACTGTCTGTAAGTATGACTATAATCTATCTATTCTGGTACTCGACGGTTGGCAGGCTTTTCTACTTTCTTTCCTTTTGTGGCACAGCATTACAAATAAGTGGAGGAATAACAGCGGAAAGACTCAGTGATCCACGGATAATCAAAATGGATCAAAGGAAATAAGCATAATCCGCATTTGATATATCTGCTCCTCCCTTCCCATAAGCCCAACTCAGCTCAATTCGTTTCTTCGTTCGTTCGGTCGCTGCGTTTCTCGGGAAAATTTGAGAATTGCGTTGATCAATCTTTTTCCCCAAAATCGGATATGAAACATACCGCCACCACCACTACTACTACTTTCCAGTACCACATTCATTCCCTTTTGCAAGTTGGGATTCGCGTTGGGGATCTTGAACCACTACTACTACTACTTTCCAGTACCACATCCATTCCCTTTTGCAAGTTGGGATTCGCGTTGGGGATCTTGATAAATTCAGGCAATAATATCCCAGGGATGTGGATGTGGTGGATGCACGGTGAGATGCACACACGGTTCGCTTTCATTCATTCATTCAACCATCCATCCATCCATTCTTTTTTTCTTTTCCTTACCTCTTCATTCGAGGATCGCCTGGTGCAGGGGAAGCGCCTCCTTTTGTAGGAGTATCGGTAGACAGCGAGGCTGATAAAGAATAGGCTGAGAATTGATCCGAGACATGTGAGGGCTGATATCACAAGCGTCTTTGCAATGACAGCCATATGGACGGAGGTGGAATCCTCGTCGTCATATGGCACATCGTTCCGGCTCCGCTTAAGTGCCTTCGTATTGTCATGATGCTGCTGGAGCTTCAAGTAGGAGTACTTAGGATTATTACTCGCGGAACCACCATCCTTGCCTCCTCCTCCGTGGACCTGCGAAAGAAAAACATAATTAGGGATAAGAATAAAGGGAAATCTTTATGGGGAAGTGAAAATCTCCCCAGACAAAGTCCAGATTCTTCCTCTCAGAACACCCAACTCACACACAAGTAATTTATTAATTTATTGGACCACCACCGCCGCCACCATCACTATCACTTGGATACTTATACTCATCTCCTCGGTATTGCAGAGTGAGAGCTGAACTGAGCACAGATACTTAAATACTTCTGCTGTGTTCCGCGCCTTATTGCATTATTGTAGTAGTGCTGGTTCTCCTCACAACTTACATGATCACGTCGAAACCACACATACAGACACACACTCCCACTCGTACTTACAGCTCCGGCTTGATTTGGTTTTGGGCCAGGCTGGGAATTCTTTTTAGTTTTTATTACTGCAGACATGTTAATATTTCATCTCTCGACAGCCCTTCATGTACGGGGATGGGAGAAAGAGGCTTTCTCTCTTTACCTAATGCATACTTAATGTCGTTTATTTATGCATTTGAAAGGCTGGAGCTGAAGTGGGAAATGAAATAGATGGTGAGCCAAACTGTACGAGACAGCCGGGAAGAAGGAAAGAGGAACAAACTTATTATTCCGGGCTGGAGCAGAAGACTCCTCATCTTCTTCTGCGGAAAACAGTGGGAACAACCAAACAAAGACCGAGCAACGCCCCTGTGTACATTAAGTAGGGCACACACCGAAATTATGAATGATTACTTTAATTGAGTGCGCCTCTTTAAAAAAATGGGAAGTTGGTTGGTCCCGGGAAAAAGAATGGAGTAATTTTACTGTTGTGTGTGTGTGTGGTATACACCCGTACTCATTATGTAGTCCCACCGGCAGGCCTGGCCTGCTGCGGTGCCAGCTTTTCTTTTTCTGTTTTAGTCATCCAAAAATTGGAGATGTGTCGACTGCAGCAGCGCTTCACTATACCTCACTAATTATAATTATTCTCCGGGTTCTACTCAAGAATTCTAAGAAGAAGATGAAGATGTGAGCGAGCAAGTCCATGCCAAACCAGACCAGGACTGGCCAAGGCTCATTCTAATTCCGAATTTGTTCGTCCTCTCACCAACTTCCACTGCTCATGCATAATTTTCGCTGTATAACTTCCACGAGAAGTATGGACTCGACTCTTATGTAAATACTGATACTGAATATGGACTCGGTAACAAAAATGACAAGGATATTTTTGCCGTGTGCAAATTCAGGCAAGTAATTTCCGATGGTGAGTGGATCATGATGATGATGATGATGACGACCATTTGATATGTTTGCGGAGAATGTGATCCTCATGCGAATCATCTATCTGTGCTCTCTGGAACATGAGCATGATTTTTTCCTAAAAAATACACTTTTTTCCTACAGAAAGTGGGGGACGCCTGAACTGCATGATTTTTCAACGAAGTTTTGTAATTTCATGAATTGTTCCTTTCGCTGCGGTGATGCTGAGCTGGGGTACGCATGCAGCACCCGGGGAAAAAACTTGCACATGGTCTGGTGTAGTGTGGCATAGGAATTTTTTCACTGGTGTGTTTTTCTGGTCTCCTGATGATGAAAAAGGCGAGAAAGGAAAAAATAAGTAAGTAGATGTGTGCATGCGAGGGAGTAAAAAAAGCACCGGGTATATGGTCTGGTGTGATGTGATGCTAATGGGAAAGTTTGGGAATGAAGTTTATGCTACAGAACACTACTCCGTGTCCTGGGGAAGTTGCAACAAAGCCAAACTAAACGAAACCACAGCATCACTACACCGCACCATGTGCAGATCAGATCTGAATTGGACGACGAAGTCGTAGTTCCTTCGTTAGTTCGTTCTCCAGCCCTGTTTTGTTCCCCGGGAGAAAGTTGGAGTTGGAGGTACATACATTAGTTGCAACTACCACTACTCCTACTCCTACTTGTTAACGAACTTGCCTTGTTTGGTGGGAGTGAGCCCATGTCTGTATCTATTTTTGAATGGTGCTTCAGCCCCAGTGTGTTGGATGTGACACTAGATACTTGTTTGTGTGCTTTATACTTATATGAATGCATTTAGGTATTATGGAAACACACCCGGGGAATCAGGATCAGAATCAGAGGAGAAAATTTCCAAATTCTGCGTATTCTGTACGTGGTAGTGGTAGGTAAGGTTTTTTTTGCTGCTGCCTTGTTTTTCCTCGCATTTTCGCTTCGTACATACTTTTTCTGTCACCGTCATCAACATCAACATCATCATCATCTCACTGTCCTGTCATCATCACCCAAGCAAAAATACCCTTTGTCACTTTCATACTTGTCGGGAAACAAAAGGGAAAATTGTGAAACGCTACTTTTCCTCTCGTTTCTGCTGCTGCTGTCACGGACGGAATAATGCTCGTGACTGCTACTATGACTACTACTATTTACGATTGTTTCTCATTGTTTCTAGCAGTATATACCAGGGACAGGGGCATTTCCAAGCAGGGAGAAATTAGCCTCGTGGCTTCATGACTATGGTAACGAGAGAGCAAGAGAGAGAAGGAACAAACAACGACGACGGACGTCGTCGTCGTCATCGCATCGCTTCGCGTCTTCATTATCTTGCTCCAACACTAAAATAAAATTTTTCAGCTACATCTGCTCCTCCCCAAACACAAGTTTAAGTCCTCACGTCACAATCATTCTTCTTCTTCTCTGTTCTTCTTTGTTTGTTCAACGACACATACATATTTATGTATCTTATCTTTCCTTTCATGTAAATGATGAAATATTATTTTTTCGCATTTCAATTTCTCCATTCATCTTCTTTACCCGTGAAGATGACTTTCCACTTTTGATTACTTGGCTGTGGATATGATCCATGATCAAATGGAAAGTTGTAAGCATTACAACAACCTTACCCACATCATTAAATTCTATAACGATGGGGAACGAGTTGAGTTGATCAAACTTTGAAAAAAAATATTATTCTCGGATTCAGATCAGACTTCAGTGCAGTGAACGAGTTTGACGTGAGTATTTCTTACATCACCCCGTTCATAGGGCATGCATAATAATGAGAATGAGAGAGCATCTCACTCTCACCCTTTCCATAATGAAGGATCCCTTTCCACCACCACATCTTGCTCCGGTATGATCAAATGGAAAGTTGTAAGCATTACAACAACCTTACCCACATCATTAAATTCTATAACGATGGGGAACGAGTTGAGTTGATCAAACTTTGAAAAAAATATTATTCTCGGATTCAGATCAGACTTCAGACTTCAGTGGAATGAACGAGTCTGACGTGAGTATGTCTTACATCACCCCGTGCATAGGGCATGCATAATAATGAGAATGAGAGAGCATCTCACTCTCACCCTTTCCATAATGAAGGATCCCTTTCCACCACCACATCTTGCTCCAGTGATATTCTATATGACAGTTTTAGTTTTCAATTAATCGTTAAATTGAGGACTTCAGAGGGAAGTTGGAGTTGCGAAATTCGCGTAATTAAGGTAATGACTATAGGAGGGCCTCAGCCAAAGTTGGCTTTTCGTGGGAGAGAAGTAACACTCGTGGTGATGATGATGATCACGGTGATATGAATATGATGTGATGTGCTGAGAAATGAAAAGTAAACTAGTTAATATATTCATTTTCCTCTCAGAGAAGACTCGACTAGGACTAGGACTCCAGCCTTTCTGAGGTACTTTCGTAATGGCGATGATTAGGATGAGGATGTGTGCGGGGTGAAAAATTGTTCAGTTTAGTTTAGTTTAGTTCAGCAGACTTCAGTTCTCTCATGGTCTCGAGTGAAGTGCGATATTGAAAAGTCCATTAACTTCGTATAATGAAACTCTTTCCACCGTACTTCCTTCATTATATCGCCATAACTTTCACCCGAGTCCTCATCATCATGCCATACCATGGAGAAAAAATAACCATATCTATCGGTAGTATAAACCCCTGGTTCGATCCATCTATCCATGTAAGGCCTCCTACCCACAACTACACACACAATCATATTATGTGCGATGTGCTACATCCACAAAAACTAAAAAAAAACTTTTTTCCCAGCGAATATCATCTTCATCATTTTCAAGCCGTCAATAAATTGAGAAAAGTTAGTGAATGTCAAGATGGAAGCTGAAGCTAGTAGCAGTAGTAGTAGTAGTAGTGCTCTCGCTACGCCGCTCACGACTGGTACTGGTACTCTTTCTCTCTATTTTTCCCACTCTATCGAAAAGTGGAAAAAGAAGGATGATGTTGATGATGATGCTGATGCTCTAGTACTCTAGCATCGTATCCAGATCCAGAGCATCCAACCAAATCCACTCTTTCTTTTTTCCCCGATGGTGATGGAAATGGAAGGAAGAGAGAGAACAAAAAAACTGAGAAAGGAGAGAAGAAGAACCAGAAAACTTACCAAGCCATCCTTGTCAGGATAAGCGAGCGGAAATCCATCAATCGATCTTTGAGCTGTGGAAGAAGCATCTCCTGTTTCTCCGCTTCTCCTCCTCTCATCAATAATTGTGTTATCATCATTTGTCTTTGTCTCTTCAGAACTTCTGCGAGCTCCAGCTCCTGGCCTTGTTCCCGAATCTCCCGCAGCATTTCCAATCTCATTCGAGGGAGGTGGTCTTCCTCCATCCTTAGAGCTTATGCTATTTGTTCCCTCACCGCTCCTTACACTAGTATCACGCAACCCGTCGTCCGCCGAATTATCATTATCGATAGGGTCGAAGTACGATAACGTCGGCACGACTTCGAGGTCTCCTCCTCCTCCCTCCCCGTCGTCCACAAGGAGAGAAGTTGGATCTCGATTCCCACCGTCCTTATCTTTAGGGATGGTGATGGTGGCCCTTTCACCGTCCTTCGTAACAGGTAACGATGATGCTGATGATGATGACGATGATGCTTGTCCTTCCTCATCACCGTGTCCTGGGGCAACACAAAAAGCACGATAAATAGGCATCTTATTAGTTTTCGTGGCAAATAGCTCCCAGCAATATAATGGCTCTTTATGTCATCATCGTCTTTGATAAAGTTATTAGGTAGAATAGAAGCACTTATATACTCCACTGGATATGGTTCGGTCGGAGGAGGGGAGGGGGTGGTGAGTTAGTTAGAGGAAAAAAATGTTGATGGCAAAATCGTCGCTGGCGGCTCCAATCCAATATATTTTTGCTTACTCTGTGCTTTCCCTAAAGAGCCTACTTTTCCCATTCTCCTTTTATACGAACTCACTAGGACTCTTATACATTATTCCTCAAAATGGAAAGTTTTCTCAGGAATGAGATAATATAGAAAATTGGTGGGTCACAGATTTTTCCAAAGTGCTACATTATTTACGATTACAATCAATATTAGATGAAAGAAAGTTACATGAGGAATAGAATAGCCGGATGTTCCAAATTATCTTTTGCCTCTGAGCTTGATAAAAGAAATTGTTTGGTCGCTAGCTCTTTTGCTCCAGCCCGTTCGTCGCTATTGTCCTTAGTCTAGTGCCTAGCACCATTCGCAATCCTATTCTCACAAGCTAAAGCTACTAGACCAGTAGATGGCTGGTAAGGATCGAGGATTTTTTTTTTGGGTCCATTGAATGAGTGAGCGGAGAAAAAAAAAGATGATTTTCTTAGTTGAATGGTGCCATAAAATGGAATCGGGGAAATGACAGGTAGTGTTAGATAAGAGGAGCAATATTTCCTGCTTTATGGCTCCTCTCCTTTCACCTTCTGATCACTTTCAAGAGTAGGACTAATGCTTAACCTAGCGGGGTCGAGTTTGGGGAAAGTGGAGGACCGGCACTTCTCTCCAGGAGCAGTGGAGAAGCGAGATTCCATATATTTTTTTCTCTTTCTTAGGTACACAAAAACACTTTTCAGGATTCTGCCTGCAGTTTAGTTTAGCATGAAAAATTAAAAAGATTGTGTTTACGATGGACATTGTACGCTGTAAAGTTTAATGTACAAAGATTAAATCTACCTTGGGGAAGAGCGCGGCCGGAATTTGGGATGATGGCTGCTGCACCAGATGTAGAACCCCCAGTACCACTTGTACTCGTGGAGGAGAAGTTGGTCATCACCCCGGACAGGGAAATGTTCCTCGCTAATTCACTTACGGGCACTTGAGAAGATGGAGGAGTAGTGTTCGCCTCCTCCTCATGTGGTGATGGTCGTGGGGTCTTGGGTTCAGACGAGTTGTTTTGTATCACATGTGCCTCTTTCTCATGAGAATTTATATTCTGGACAGTTCCGGTTCGAGTCTGGTTGCTCGAAGGAGAAGAAGCATGTTTCGCCATTCCATCACTTTCCGAAAATGACAATGGGCTCGTTGTAAAATCATGTTCTGGTTCTGGTTTGAGGGCACTGTCACCCTTATTCCTTCTCTGCTGCTGCTGCTGCTCCTCGGAGCTACTTACTCCACTCAAGGAGGATTTTGTGATGTTGAGGGACGCGATTCGCATTCCTTTGAATTTCTGAGGGAGGGCGCAAGTCGGGTGATCGACCACCACCCGACGATCCATCAGCTCGTGGATGGCGGACCCATGTAAATCCTCGCAGTCCCATGGATTCTCACTGAGCTTCACACTCTGAGGATCAATCTCGACGAGGGCGTTGCTTATCAAATTGATGTCT
>JAHZNH010000212.1:0-10052 GCA_027744355.1 Tyrannoseira gladiata
CTGGGAAGAGGAAAAATGATGATGAAAACAGAAAAAAAACTTTCTCCTTGAAGAATGAGGTGGAAAAAACGGAAGAAGGGGAGACGGGAAAAAGTTATTTCAAGTCTGTTACGAAAAACCATGTAATTGATGGAACGACAATGTTTTTCTTCTCGCAGCAACTGAGCTTTCAGGTTTCCCATGAATGAAAAAATCAATGTCCGCTCATAGCATGAGTGCAGGCTAACGCAATAAGATGCATTCTATTATGCTTGCTTGTCTTCAGATTAAACAGACGTTTTGTGGAGTAAAAATTGGAAGATTAGAGCATGTACTCAATGTTAATTACAACTTTCAAGAGCGTAATGGGATTTTCAGCATTTCTTCATTTTAAGCAAAATAAATACTTGCAAATGTAAACATGCCTAAGTTTCGGAAGCAATTTTCTAGACCTGAATATATACATAGCGGCTCAGGTTAGGTTAGGTTACCTGCTTGGCTCTTTCCTCAGCTTAGGTTGGGTTAAGTTAGGTTACCTGCTTGGCTCTTTGCTCAGCTTAGGTTGGGTTAGGTTAGGTTACCTGCTTGTCTCTTTGCTCAGCTTAGGTTGGGTTAGGTTAGGTTACCTGCTTGTCTCTTTGCTCGGCTTAGGTTGGGTTAGGTTAGGTTGCCTGCTTGGCTCTTTGCTCAGCTTAGCTTAGGTTAGGTTGCCTGCTTGGCTCTTTGCTCAGCTTAGGTTAGGTTGGGTTAAAACTTTAAGGGGGAGTAATTAGGTTGACTGAAAATGGCAAAATTTTCGAATTTTTATTATCTTGTACTTATATAGGAATAAATAATCAAATTCGACGATTCATTAGCCCCTATCAGTCAGGCAAAAAAAACAGTTCAAATATGGTGGTTGTAGTGTGAATAATGGACGGATATAGTTATGGATGTAGATAGCACATAAATAAATTCGAGAATTCATTATCGCCGGTCGGCCTTAGGCGGATATACATAAGTAAGTATTTAGCTAGACTGCCACAAAAATCTATGTATTAGACATAGTGAGAAACTTGTCCACTGTCCACAACCACTAACTCGAAAGGGTTTAGCCTCAAAATGATTTGTGATGGATTTTCTTTACATTTTTAGGTCTTCTAACTATTTATGAGCGAAAGTCTCTATTGAATATTCTGTAAACTGATCTCTTAAGTTTTAATAATAAAATTATAAAAAAAGTCTTTTCATACCAAGCTACATTTTATTTCAATTTATGTAACCTCTGATTATTCAAAACGGAAAAAATTATACATTAGATACATTTAAAATTAAGGTAATGGTTTCGTACCATTTTCCAACTTTGACATCTTCTGCCTTTGGATGCAACATTTAAACGCAGCCACGGCATGAATCATTTCGTCTAAAAGTTACACTTTACAAGCCCCACTTTCGTGTAGAATCCAGTATTTGTGTACGGATAATGAAACCATTCAAATATTTTTTGCCCCACTCATTTCTTTCCTCTTCTCGTGGAAAGGCTGAACAAATGGAAAGGGAAGGAAGGGGGATCTTTCCGCTGAATGAAATGATACCCGGTAGCAACACTTGAACTTTTTTCATTCAGTGTTGGTAGGGACATCAGGAACAACCTTGGACGCGTGCTCCGCTTCACCACATCCAAATCCACAATTTGATGGACACTTGAATAATCTTTGTCTTCTGCTTTCAGCATCATCATAAAAAGGATTCTCATTCGTTGTTTCCCGGATGTTGACTGACAATTAGCATTTGAAAGAGTTTCTAGCAGAAGTGATATAGTTTCAAAAATGTGAAGGCTGTGAACTTCAGTGTCTTGGACTTGAGAAAGTTTGTGTATCTTAATTTGTTGCGCATAACCCCCCCAACTGCATAAACTATGCAATATGGCGTTGTTAGTTAGTAGCAGTGATGTTTTCCGCATGTTGGTGACACATCTATTCATTTTGGCTATTCTGCCGGGTAAGTTGGATGCATTTTATTATTTAAGCAAAAAATTATTTTTATTCATAAAGCTGGATGGAATATTGGTCCGCTGGATTGCTTTGTAAAGTCAGTTGGAGCGTTCTTCGTGATTGGATTTGTCAAAAGCCGAATTGATTGTTTTAAAATTAAGCTTAAAAATTATTCACTTTTTGCTACACATAAGTACGTCTTGTTTTTTCAATAAAATATTTAATGAAGTACATAGCCCCCCAACTGCATAAACTATGCAATATGGCGTTGTTAGTTAGTAGCAGTGATGTTTTCCGCATGTTGGTGACACATCTATTCATTTTGGCTATTCTGCCGGGTAAGTTGGATACATTTTATTATTTAAGCAAAAAATTATTTATATTCATGAAGCTGAATGGAATATTGGTCCGCTGGATTGCTTTGTAAAGTCAAAGTGTAAGAGTCAAAGTTGGAGCGCTCTGGATTGGATTTCTCAAAAGCCGAATTGATTGTTTTAAAATTAAGCTTAAAAATTATTCACTTTTTGCTACACATAAGTACGTCTTGTTTTTTTCAATAAAATATTTAATGAAGTTAGATGAGCTCAGTAGTTTTTTTCTGGATGGAGGAAACTTACAGTGCAGTTAATTTAGCACAAAGTACTCAGCATTCAATTATGGAAATGGAGTTTTGTACATGTTTCGTTTGAATGGTCTGATCCAATCTATATAGCGTTACGGTTAAAAGGATTCATGAAGATTAGAAATAAAAGCATTGGGCATCGCACTACAACTCGCAGACATATGTATTGTTTTACCGCGTGTAAACACCAAAAGATGAAAAATGAGTGGATGACGATGATGAATCAGATTGGATTTGGTAAATTAGTACAGCCTGGCCCCTGTCGTAATCAATATCCGCATTAGTGCCTGAGAACTCAAGACTTAATGGAGTGGGTTGTCTCCAGAACAAATGAATCTTTTTCCTTGTTTAGGGAAATACTCAGGTTTTAGATATGTAATGGATTCAAAGACTTGAACCGAAAAGGAAGCATAACTTTTACAATCTGGGCAAGCAAACCTACACGAAAAACAGAAACTTGAGCTGGACATGAACCTAAATATGATGATGCTGCTAATTGAGAAAAGTAATGGGAAGCTCTCTCTGCCACAACAATATACTCCCCGTTTCGCCTAGAACAATCCATGCACGCGCTGTTATAAATGAGCTTCCTCACGATGAGAAAGGGTCCTCAGTCAAAATCGAATTTGTTTCCATATTATTGAGGTGTTCCATCATGAGATAATGGATCCAAAGGACGCGGGCGGCTGTTGTAGTGTGCATCAAAAAAATGAAATCAAGATCGTCGTGCGCCTATGTTCAGCATCACCTAAAATATACTTATAAGGATTGGTGATCAATGTAGGTTGTTGGCAATAAATAACCCGAAAATGAACTCGTATAAAATGCTAATCTTCCCTTTCACTTTCATTCATCTGGGAAGCCAAAGATAAACGATAAGCCTGCTTTATTCCCCAAATCCAGCCCGGAGATATGTACATGACGCAATATTATCATTCTTTATTGCAAGTTTGGCTGTGGTCTGACTGATAGTGGTAAAGTAGCAGCGGTGGTGGTGGGCTTTAACAATAATTTTTTGTACATATGCACTTGCCCACTCATCCAAAGAATACGACTGAGGCACTTGATACGACCGACAAAAAAATGAAAGCGAGAAAGATGCAATATTAAGTAGATACCTCCTTTTTATGCAATTTTTTGAAGTAGGAGCAGCCCTCCCAGTGGTCTCAGCGGACTTTAGGGGAGATTTTAGAGATGAATGGAGATCAATTTGGGTTCGTACATAAAGAGCGAAATCGGTTGGGATAGATGGATTATAAATCGTAATCGTGCTAGCTTCAAGCTTCGTTTAGCTAGTTGCCTTGAACTGGAAGGGGAACATGAGAAAAGTGCATTTTCCCCTCTCGCCCTTCCTTATTTACCACTCGACATTGATATAAGAATGGAAGAATCTCGGGAAAGGGTCTTTCTGCAATAGAACCGATTCGATGCTAACTCCCATCTCATCTGAAAAGGCCCGTATGTCTTCTTTTCGTTTGACGTGTAGGAGAACGATGGGAACCGAATGTATGAGTTTATTCCAGCTCATGAATAAGATGAGAAAGATCATGAAAATGATGCATCTTCCTCCCTCCCTCTCCCCTTCCCATTTTTGTTTATCCCGGCATCACCCACGTTTCACGAAGAAAATGTTTTAATTGAACACTTGCCATTTTACTTGATATATGTCTTCTTTTCGTTTGGCGTGTGGGAGAACGATGGGAAACGAATCTATGAGTTTATTCCAGCTCATGAATAAGATGAGAAAGATCATGAAAATGATGCATCTTCCTCCCTCCCTCCTTCCCATTTTTGTTTATCCCGGCATCACCCACGTTTCACGAAGAAAATGTTTTAATTGAACACTTGCCATTTTACTTGATATCTAGAGCACAAATATTTTATGCCCGTCGTAGTCCTAAGTTAAAGGCCTCCCTTGAAAGTATGGAATGGAACTTTGAACAACTGTACACTATCGTATCATTGAACATATGGCCAAAACCCCCAACAATTTGACTGGAGTGAGTACTGGGATGGTGGTGTAGTAGGATGGTTGTGGTGGTGTGGTATTGTTTTCGGAACAAAAAATAGAATGGAACAAATGAGCCGAACCTTTTTTTGACATCACTGGGGAAGGAATAAGGGACAGGCGTAGGAAAGAGCACAAGTGAAGGATCATTTCGACACGGTACAATAATATTTTCGCATCTGGTGCACTATGACAAGATATATGAAGTTCATCCTGAGGTCGGTATCACAAATCAAACGGCGCCGCAACGACTAAGAGCCTGGGTATTTTATAGCGTTATTATCACAATTGAAAGCCTTCAAATTATATAAGACTACATAAAAGTTACTCTACTTATCCCTGGGATGAATTTAATATTCATAAGTGTTTTTCATGTATGTGTTTCGTTTTAGATCATGTAATTACATATGCAGATTTAAGCAGAAGAAACTGCTTAAATGTGAAACTACTAGTAAAATAATCAATTGATTTTATTATTTGACTCTATATGGGGCAATGTGAGAAAATCACTGTTATTCTTAGCGATATTTCTTCTGATGATTTTGATTAAACTCATGAAAATCATTAATTTGCAAACCCTGCGACGTATAAAAAACATAAAATACTAGTGAGAAATCGTCTGGATAATTTTCTCACAGTTTCTCTGTCGTAGTCCGACCCGCAATATTGAACATACGGTGAAGAATGTGACTCCGGGGAATTTTTGTTAAAAAACAAAACGTTGAATCATTGAATGCGTGATCCTTGATCATTTTAATCGAGCAGTTGTTGATTCAATAATTCATCTATTGTTACATATTAAAAGTGCACCATATTCTCAGGCGGTCAATGCAATCGTAAAGAATATTATGTTTGAAAAAAATCATCAGAAGAAATATCGCTAAGAATAACAGTGATTTTCTCACATTGCCCCATATAGAGTCAAATAATAAAATCAAAATTGAACATACGGTGAAGAATGTGACTCGGGGGAATTTTTTGTTAAAAAACCAAACATTGAAAAATTGAATGCGTGATCCTTGATCATTTTAATCGAGCATTTGTTGATTCAATAATTCATCTATTGTTACATATTAAAAGTACACCATATTCTCAGGCGGTCAATGCAATCGTAAAGAATATTATGTTTGAAAAAAATCATCCAATCCAATTTCCGGAAAGATTATACAATTTAAATAATATGAAGCACCCTTCACAGCTATACATGCATTTCAGCTTAAAAGAGCCCTGCATGGTTGGACTAGGTACGAACTTGGTACAAAGTAAACGCAAAGAAGAAGGGAAAGTGTAAAAGCGTAAACGTGAAAGTCATTCCGGCACGGATCGTTTGTCGACCAACAATGAGTTTTTTTCGTACGCAAAACTTACAACAGCTATGGTTTGTCGGTACTCGCGGGTCTTCAAAAGTTTGGAAGATATCTCATTCAACTTTATGCATTCTTAGATTTATCACTAGAAATATCTTGCTGGAACTGGAGGCAATCATCATTTGTTTAAACAATGACGTGCGTTGCATATGAGCTTTCTCTATTCCAGAGCGGACCAAAACAATATTACGATATCACACATTTCTATTCGTTGTATGTAACTCCCCTTCCATTTTCTTAACTTCCGTAGGGCTGATAGCATCTCTAAAACTAACAACAACTATCATCCCCCACTACGCTGTTCTCTCGAGACCAGTCACCCTGCAATGCAATTTCAGTCTTCAGAACGACTCAAACCATCCGACAATCCACCAGTTTCAGTATTTCCCGTCTCTGGTATCACCGTTAATGTAAGCACGCACAACAGCAATCTAATCTAGTTATAACGATCTTATGAGTTGAGCAGAAATGAATCTGGGGGAGGAGGAAATGTAGATAATGCCATGCTTCCATTTTTATGAATAATTTTATTGCATTTTTATGCTGGATTCGCTCCCAAATTAAATTATTACAGCGTACTGACTTCCTTTACAGGTGAATAATTCTGATCTTACATCCGTGGAACTAGATAGAGCCACACTTTTAACCCGAGGGACTTACCGGTAGTGAGATTTCGGCGGATTCGCCTTCTTTCCAAACAGTTTTTGAAGAGAGATACATGAAAATTTTGGGTAAATATATATTGTTCAAATCTTAATTGTTTCAGTACATTCATGGGCCTAATTAAGAAGTAATCATTTTACGAGTGATTATTTAATTGATGCTTGTTATTATTAGCTTTGCCTGTCATTGGACCAACAATTACGGGATCTCTTCCCTGGTACAACATCGGAGAAACATTTTCTGCAAAATGCTCTGTCGAAAAAACGTTTCCAGCGCCGTTGCTTTTATGGTTCATAAACGAAATACCGGTAAAACCTGAACCACTTGAACTTGCATTCATTTGCAATGCTACCATCATAAATTATAACCTAAATAATTTGTATCCTCACAGATCGATGGAAAACTGTGCGAATGCATGTCGTCTGAGACTATTGAAGCAGGGAAGGCAGTTGATGGGACAACATTCTACACATCTCAAAGTCAAGTGAAATTCCAACTAGACGCCCACTATTTTCATGATGGATCGCTTTCAGTCGAATGCAGGGCGACTTATCCAAAGTCAAATATAAGCCTTTATGATACGGTTCAGTCAAATGTAAAAGCTGGATTGGGTTTGCGACAATACGCAGCAGATTTATTTTCAAACGGATCGGCAATTTATTTTCAAGACTCTCATTATGCAGTAGCTGTAGTGGGATTTGTACATATTTTACGAATTTACATCCACTCTTAATCTAGTCAGCGCGATTTTTTGGGTACTTGCAAAAACAAAGAAAGCTACTTTTAACTTATAAGAGAACTAAATACATAAATGAATATTTTCATACATTAAATACATACATGTTTAAATGTGCAGCATACCTACACTCAAAGTCGAGGTACAGTTACAGAAATTTTTTTCAACAAGTTAAACTCTCGCCACTTCTTAAAATTAAATATGTAGCTTCGAAGTATACATAGTTGACAATTATTGTTATTAAATACGATAAAACAACATGGATTTTTATCATTCATCTTGTATGGAAAATTGATCCAAACAACAAGTAATGTCCAATGCTCCAAAATGTAAGCATGCTTGTAAATAAAAATATTTTGAGTAGGTTTACGTAACAAATCCCTACGCATTCACGCTGCAATGTTACTGTCATAAGATAAACCTTCCTCATCATTTGTAGTAATAGTGGACCCTCCAGATCCAGAACCCGAGTCACTTTCGACAAATTGTAAGGCTTGATCTTCGGAAATTGGTTTGACACTGGAACACTGTTAATTGCGACAAATTTTTTCATGAGTATACTAACAAACTCAATAAAATTTAAAACTGAAACTTTTTTAAATTAAAAATTTAGCTTACCATGTGCTGAAAAGAAACGCCAAATATCTTGTCCGCAACCGACACGAATTCTCTCCTAAAAGTGGTACAGATAAACTGAGACTTCTCTGACATTTTACCCATCACTTTCGCCACGGAATCGCGATAAGCATCATCCAATGCCTGAGAAGAAATTTTAGAGTAAGCGAATATAAGTAAACCTTCATCTGGCTGAGGATTAATTTTAGTGCAATTCATTGATTCATTCATGATTACCTGATCAACCTCGTCAAACAAATAAAAAGGAACAGGATTGATCGTCTGAAGTGCAAGAACGAGACATAAGGCAACAATAGATTTTTGGCCACCGGAGAGAGAAGTTAGCGTCTGAGATCTATGGAAGGTTTTGCCCCTAAAATTCACTTGGATCTTTGCGCCTTCAAACATATTTTTGGAGGCCATGTTCCCCCATTCCTCCTGAAAATGATTAAAAATTAAATTTTACTTCTCGTGAGCTTCTAAATTAATTTTAATAATTCTTTTCTCATTGAATCATTCAACAAACATTATCTGGATGTTGATGATGACGATCCAAATGCGTGTCATTCCCGAAAACTATCAACTCTGCACTCCCTTTGGGAACAATGGAGCAAAAAATTGAATGAAATTGCTCTTGTAGAACTTTAATATTTTTCAAGAGTGCTTCTCCTCTACGGGTATCCAGGTCTTGCAGAAAGAGCAGAAGCTGCTCCTTTTCCTTGAATGATGCCTGAAGACGTTCATTAAACTCCACCAAGTTTTCCTCAACTTCCCTATATTGTTGGTCTGCCTTCTGATTGATTCCGGTTTCATTAACTTCCTTAAGTTTCAAGTTGATCTTCTTAAGCTTCCGGTGGAGTTCTTTGTCTTGACAAGTTTCGAATTGGTTGACATTTTGAGGCACGGTACCTAGTTTAGCAGCTTCTTCCATGTGTTCTTGCAGCTTGGAGTTCCAAACTAGCAAGTTGTCGACATGCTTTTCTAAATCGGAGCAAATCTTGCTGAACTGTTTCTTCAACTTACTTTCTTTTTCCACCAACTCATCCAAACCTTTCTGCTTTTGAGAAATCTAAAAATATAAATAAATAAAATACAGTGTTACATTCTACATATTTACACAAGATTTTTGCCGTGTAGTAGTTACTCACACATTTCTGAAGCTCTAACGCTTCCTTTTGACTTGACCGTATCTTAGACTCTATGTCAGACATTTGTTCGTTTAAAAAATCGACCAAACCAGAAACTTGGGACGCTCGACCTTCATTAGTCTCTGTGTTGTTGAGGGACTCTAGACCTTCGTAGTATCTAAAAATAATTAATAAGAAAAACATACTACCNCATTTGTTCGTTTAAAAAATCGACCAAACCAGAAACTTGGGACGCTCGACCTTCATTAGTCTCTGTGTTGTTGAGGGACTCTAGACCTTCGTAGTATCTAAAAATAATTAATAAGAAAAACATACTACCTCTTTAATCGTATTAAACTTAATTGGTAGATTTTTAGGCAGGAAAGAGCATGTAATTTATGTACGTATTTATGTAAGAGCCTGATTAAGATTGGTAAGGTAAGATTGCGTACATTTTCTTCATATGTTGCAGCTTAACCTCCAATACAGACTTCTCCTTATGCTTGATTTTGCATTCTTCCTCCAAGGCACCATACTCGTTAGAAACATCTCGAAACGTTTTCAGAATTTTCACCTTATCTTCAGATGTCTTGTCACCCTTTTTAAGCATAACAATTCTTTCGTTGATCGCAGCAATTGTCGCACGACTTTCTCCAATACCTCTCGTAGTAATTTCCATTTCAGTCTTAATGGAGTTTATCCTTTTCTCCGTTGTTTCAACAGCAATCAAGATTGCAGACTTCGAAGCTCTGTACAATAAAATAAATTAAATACATACTTCTGTATGGAATAAAATTTCATTTTATACGACCAAAATATCTACGTATTTAACTTTCTCTTACTTTAGCTTGGCTAAATGGGAGTTGCACTCTTGAATGTTTCCTTTGAGAATCCGAAGTTCTTCTTTCAACTTATTCGATTCAAAAGCAAAGGATTCTTTTTTTGCCATCCAGTCTGCCAAC
>JAHZNH010000213.1:0-11477 GCA_027744355.1 Tyrannoseira gladiata
CGAATCCTTTGTTTCAACGAGAAATGAGCTTACCATGCCGAGCAGTCAGTTCCGAGATTGACGTTCACGTTGTATCGGTTAGGCAGTTTGTTGAATCCTTTCCGGGCCTTGATCCATTGTCCAAATTGTGTATCCAGATTTTTTCCATCTGCTAAATGAAACGTTTCATCGTGGGTTTTTATCGCTTACTATTTCTTTTTCTTTTGTAATATGATAGGTCATTTATTTTAATCCATTAAAATTCAATTATTGAAATTACTGTTGTGAACTTTTCCAGACCGCAACCAATTATAGAGTTCCATATAGTTATCAAATGATGGTTCAAGGACCACAACCGAAGTTTCCAAAGGACCGTTTTCCGGGCAGAATGCGGCAGTTCCAGGTCGAAGAAAAAGGTCGTCGCAGTTTTTCACCACCTGACAATTTATGAATTATGATTTGAACTATGTACTTATGCGGCTACCCCCCATGTTTCAGTTGGATTTTCGTCATACCATTGTATCGTAATCCAGGAAGATGCATTTTTTCATGAAGGGCAAACTCCAACAAAACACCTTCGCGTAAAAACGCAATGGTGTTCCATTTTTCTCACACGGCATGTCCAACTTGAGGCATTGATCGAAATGCGTTTGCAAAAGTTGCCTGAAACGAATTTTGGTGCAGATACGCGATGATTGTACAGGTACATATTTTATTTAATTAATATTTTGCTAAAATTGATATGAAATTCTGACCGATGGGAATCCGGAACGCCATCACAAATCACAGCCACAATCTTCCTGGTCGTAACCACACGTCGGAGACACTTCGCCAGAACCAAGGCGCGAATCGCGGATGTCTCATCTGAAAAAAGGCGAATTGGATATCACAAATCTCACAATGCCCCAAACCCTAAGATAGAAGCCATAAACGGGTCTTACCATGCGCGAGCGTCACCCAACATTCCTCGCACGGCATTCGTTCCGCCCCTTAAAATATAATTAGTTTTCCTGATTTAGAATCGATAAAGTATTGTCACAAAATTAAAACTATTTTGGACAAATTTTTCACTCCCACTGACCTATAAACTTGGACATTGTCGGAGCCATACTTCCTTCCTTACGTTTCTCTTTCTTCTCCAGAAATAACTACCTTTTTTTAGTCGTAAAATTTTAAAAGCACTTAAAATCTTCCCCCAGTTATATTTTGGAAACTTTATTTCGGAAAATTGTATTTTATTTAAGAGGAAACTTGTACTTTTAAATCTGTAAGAGCGATAATATTTTGCAGTTTTCAACCCTACTAATTTTTCGAACCCAAGCAAAATCTTTCGATGGTAAAGGAACAAAGAAACAATCCCTGAGGACGGATGAGGACACCTTGTGCATGAAAGCAGTGTGAAGACCGACTGGCAACACTCCCTGCACATCCCTATCGCAAAATATCCCATTTCATTCTCGAGTTTCAATTTTACGCGTACTTTCTTCAAAAAAATAAGACGATTGTATCTTAAATCCGCGATATGTATGGTTATTTGTAGCATTCTTTGGGATGATCATCAAAGATGATGCTCGTCTTGCAAAAATTGGGCTCATTATTATGATGTGTGCGCACGCATGTAATTCAAGCCAACCGATTTGCCAGATGAACATACGGTGCTTATGTCGTAGCGTGGGTCACCCGGTCACCTGTAGTCTTCAGTCTTCTCTTAATTAACTTAGTTATACTGCTCCTTCGGACGATTTCAAATTGCGATAAATATGTAATAATATCATTATGTTAAGTATGTTTACGAAATGGGTAGTTTCAAGGAAAAATAAGTGCATCATCGGAAAATTCTATGAATTTCAAAGTGCCTTTGAATTACTAAATAATCTAGAACAAATGCGATATCACTATCACACACACAAATCCATTCCTATGGTTTATCAATGTATAAAATCCGTTGAACTCTTATTAGACTGTGTCAAGATCCATATGATTGCTCAATCCATAGTCATTTCAGTTTTCTTGTTAAAATAAATCAGAAGTGTCATAACTGAGGCATTGATCAGTTAACTACAAAAAGTGTCATCATTCATTGCCAAACCTATTTTACGTGCCAACGGTACATTTCGATCATCATTTATAATGCTTCCGCGTGTCATACCACCACTGCAAGTCGCGGTCTCTCAATAACTGTCTCAGGGAACATAATTATCATATTTCCTGACCCAAACGAACGATGAACCCCTAAGCAAAACCCTTTTAATCGCTTTTTACACGATCCCTGTGTCTTACAATTTTTACGAGGGGGCCTGATGCATGAAATCGTTATTCGTGTAGATGTGTGTCATTATGAAAGAATTTAGCATTTTTTTGCCGAAGACGTTTCAAAACTCACCCATGCGTATGCACGTGTATGGTTTTAGGTAGTATTAATTTGCTCCTTATCTTTTGACATTTTATTTGGAGGGCATTAGGTAGGGAAGATATTACACGGTAACTTGGTCTCATACATTTTGATGATTTGATAACGATGCTCGATTATGATTATGCTCCTGTACGTACACTACCTACATTGTTTTTAAGGTACTCAATACTCAATGTTAAGGCTCGAGCCCGAGTGCAGTCCCAAAAAATTTTTCATACTTTTTCCACTTCTTCCCGTGAGAAAAAATAATTGTCGATGAGCATGTTTGAGGCAGAGGCACATTATCCCTTATCCCACAAATTGAGTTAGAACAACCGGAGCGTAACTTTTCTTTCTGCGGTCATGAATCGTCGTTAAATCTAATGATTCATCTTCATGTCGGGGTGACCTAACTCCTTCACCGTAGATGTTTCGTTTGCGTGGCGTGGCGTGCGGTGCGATGCCAGTCTCGAAGAAAAAGTTTTTCCTGAAGGAGTACTTCAGTTTGTCCTTCCATTCTTGCGTAAAATTATAATGAGTGGTGAATTCGACGCGATTTTATCGATTTTTTACGATGTGATTTTCACCTGAGATGTATCCAGCCAAATTGCCTCTATATTAAGTAAGAAACAAGTGTATGAGACTTAGTAAAAACGCAAGTTTACTAAACGATCCGTGCATTGATATTTTTCTCCAAAAAAAGTGTACTGCGCAGTACGTCTCGCCGTTTTTCTGGAAAACCCTAGTACCTGTTTGTGATCTGATGTAAAATAATTTAAAAACTCCACTACTCGTAAAATAATGTCGCATAAAAAACTGAGAACAATAATTATTATATAACAAGGGGATTTCCTGGCGCCCACGTGTGCTACAAAATTCTCACCTTGAAACAAGTCCTTGAAAACAAATGAAAAATGAGATTTCCAGACATAATTTAAAATTTTAAAAAATCTCCATTGGGCTTAATTGGGCATTTTGGCTCAGGATGGGTTATTAATATCACCATCAGGAAGAGACTTTAATCTTCCTCACTGTTGAAACATCCAACAATATTATGAAGACATAATTTAAAATTTTAAAAAATCTCCATTGGGCTTAATTGGGCATTTTGGCTCAGGATGGGTTATTAATATCACCATCAGGAAGAGACTTTAATCTTCCTCACTGTTGAAATATCCAACAATATTATGATTTCTGTCATTAAATATTTATTCATTGCGTGAAAATAAGTATTTATGCCGTTTGGCTGAATGATATCAGTATTTATCAAAACGTAGACAGTCTTGCCAAAATTCTCCAAAAAATTCCATGCTTTAGTTCCAGCAATTAGGTTTTTTAATTATCCCAAGGTAAGCTGCATATGAACAATTGTGCTGAGACGATAACTGAAAAGGGACAGGCGTACCAGACTGCTCCCGACCTTTCATCGCCGTTGCTTTATCATTATTATAGTGCTTCCCTACTGTTGAACCTAAATTGTATTATCATTAGCTTATGTTGATAGCATGTCGATCAGTCCAAGTAACTACTGGATCGCTCCTGGTTTGCATACATACGTGCGGCTTTTGCATACGACACAACATACGATTTAAAATATATTGTATAACAAGGTGCCTAATCATAATGTGATTGCTCCAATAGTTGTTGAGAAATTGGAAAGTAAAAAAATATGATTCCACCTTTAGTGATTTAAGTACATAAGGCTGAAACACTGATTGCAATTGTCGCGTAAAGGTTTTATGCAATAATTAGTTCTGGTACACCTTCGCGCTGAATTACAAGTTCAAGGTTACGCTCATTTCAAGCCTTAATTACGTTATGAATGCTTGGTACACGGCTCCTGTCCCATCGTTCTCAAGGTTTATTATAACCACCGTCCTCAATAAGATTATTTGGGTAGGTAGGTGCCCATCCTCAATTGTGTACCTGTGTATGCATGATGCAAATTACTTGAAATAACCTGCTTGAATGTATTGGTTCACCTATCTGTATGCTTGAACATACCCATTATTTCACGATTCTTTAAATGTGACTTCCTACACGTCGGACTAACCGGAAGTTCCAGTTTTATTCCCTTTGAAGCAACGGAATTAATGGTTTTAAGTAAAAAGTGCACGTTTCCTTCATTCACTTACTTATATGAGTTTTGCAATTCACTAGTCGTCGTTTTATTTAAGTATCTATGACTGCATTACGCTTATATATCGTTCTAGCGAGAAATAGATGGAAATATGTAGAACGTAATTTTTTCCAGAATCAATATTCCTTTAAGCCGGAAGTATATGACACCTTCAGAAGAAAATTAAATAATTTTTATATGCTGGGGATACGGAAAATGAGGATTATAAAAAATAAGATTATGAGGAAAACATCTTTACAACTTTTTTCATATTGCAACAAACCATTTATGACAAATTCCAGTTAACTCTGACCTACTTCGTAAGTATGATTATGTTTTCTACTGCTACTTATCAAGCGAAGTATGACTATTTTCAGTCGGTGCAAGTTTACATTTTCTTATTTTCCTTATTCCTATTCTAGTCGTAGAACGAATCCGGGACTACCATTTAAAATAAAACAATACATAAAATTAATATTTGACGACCCATTTCAAGTAGCAGAAGATGTAAGCAACTCGGACAAATCAGCACGGCAATTTTTTTGTGACAAGTATTTGTTATTTTTTTGTATTTCTGGAAAGAATAACAAATGAAAGCTATAATTTGCGTTGGCAGTAGAAAAGCAGAAATATCACATCTTCAAGGGCAAGGCCAGAAATAATCATGATGCGTATCCACTGCGTCCATTCGTCTGTCTCTTTTGCTACTTTGCGTGACACGCCATAATAATAATAGGCACTTGTGTATATATTTGGTTTTAACATGAGCGTGAGCAGTTTTTATGGTTTGTAAATACTTACCTATGCTAACTTGTAAAAAACTAGACCCGCATGTTGTCGTTGTTGGAGTAATTCGGGATATACTGATTAACCCTGCACCATAGATGACATTATGTGTTTCAAGATATCCATGATGGATTTTATACATAATTATATGTTTGGAAACGTTTTCAGCTTAATAATTTAAATCGATGCATTTTTTTGAACATTTCATCGCCATTTTTAACTCTGAGTATTCTCATGACTCACAATAATGCAAAGAAGCATGAATCTATGGAGGATAGCCACTGATGTAGACAACGACCATTCTACTTAGCATGCCGATAAGAAGGCATGGCCAATAAATCACAGATCATCTTCTTATTGTGCGGGCGGACATGGCTGTTTTGTTTAACATACATTATGCATTATGTCTCACTGAACGTGATCTGAGGCTGAAAATTTCCTAAAAATCCCTAATTTACATTTTTCTTTGCACACACGATGACAATACTGAAAGCATTGGCATCCCTTCTGGAATTGTGATTGATGATCAGTGTACACTGAAGACTCTTGCTCGTCATCATTAGAATATGCTCTAAAGCCCCAAGCCGTTGCAAAATTACTTAGAAGATATCTTTAGGCAATTGGTCAGGCCAACAACACACACAGATAACTACCACCACGAGTTAATCCATAAATCAAATTTATGTGCTGTGTGTTTTTTGCAACAGATAGATTCTCATTGTATTTGTGCAATACTCTAGGTCCTGTTTCAGCACTTAAGCCTTGCAAGGATGAAAATGTATGATTGGCTTATCTACAAAAAATCATATAAGCTTATCTCCTTTAGTGATGTTGTGCTTACTAAAACCCTTTGTTTCATTCATGGCTCTTCTATCATCATCCTCCTTGTCCACCACCATACCACCTCGCCTCCTCCAAACTAAAGGCATTACTATGCGATGCTGTGTTCTGCATTCATTTCCACCACCATTATCATCATCTTCATCTTCCAGTTTGCGAGTCGATGTTGCTGTAAGTAAAACACGACCAAAGAACCTTCATAATCATGGTGTGTTCTTGCGAACTCGCTCGCAAAAAAATAAACTGAATTAATAACTGCTATTACGGATACCTATCTATTTAGTTTTTTACGATATGCTAAATTATTCTCAGCACCACCGCGTTTACTTATGACGGTATAGTAGGCACATTGCATGATGCTGATGAATCGTGTCATGATGAATTGTGTAAATATAATGCATCCAGCAATAATGTGAGAAATCAGATAATTCATGATTTGATAAAGACTTCCTGGCTGAGCTTTACCTCCCTTGTTTCTCACATTACTCACATGAACAATACATTCTCGCCGTGAACTTGAAGAGCCACAACTCTTCTCCAGCCAAAATCTTTCAATTTCACATGCCCTCGTGAGGTTGAAGTTAGTAGTGTTGATTCATCACCTGTTCCAGGAGCAAGCAAGCACTTTAGTTCAGAGGAGATTGAGTTGTGGTTATAAGTTTTTAATTACATATTTACATACGGTTTAAGTACAATTCAATAATTCATTTAAGACTAATCCTTAAATCACTGTTGATCTTCAACATCAAGCTAATTTAAAAGATGAAGGTATGAACGGAATGGAGAAGGGACGTGTAAAAATAAATTCAGTACTTTTAAAATTATTCAAGGGACAACTAAAATTCAGATTACCTATATATATTTTCAGATTACTATCATAATTGCCATCTTCATGATGATCACTCTGGCAGTGGTCCATTCATCGCCGTCCCCGCAAAATATATTTAATCTCAACTACAGGATTGCTTCACAAAGATCAAACTATGACCGCTATCCACAACGCCCATCCGTTGATCCGTCGGCTTACTACACTGGAGCGAACCGTGCCAAAATCGCGAGACACTTGGCCCAATACAATTTTTAATGGATGGACGAGAAAAATTAAGTCCCACATTCGAAATGCACACCGTATGCATTTAAGAAGTGCCATTTAAAAAATCACAAATTATTCCGTCTGTCTGCATGTTTCTAATAAGTAATGACTTTTTGTTGATTAATTAATTTTCATTTCGAGGAAACTGTAATAATACTCTTGATCTAAATCTATCTAAATCAAATCAGTTTGAACTTGCGTTGACTTCATTGTATACAGTGAACGGATTTCAAGAAAATAGCATAATTGATCCTACGTTAACCTTTTATGGTGACAGTTGGCAAGCTTGTTTGGTTATAATGAATTTCTTTAAATGAATAAAAAATGCTTAAGAATTCGTGGTCTGAACTATGCCCATCATTAGATTTCCACCATTTAATTTTTATCTGCACCAGCTACAAGCGGAAACCTTTCCAGAAAAAATAAGGAAAAATTAATTTTTCAAAATTTAAATCATGAAGTTACACAATTATCCAACATTATGTGTACTTACTCTGGAACAAAATTAATGCATCCACTCATCCTCTATTTGCCTGTCACAAGGCTGCTGCCGCAGTGCTACTGCCACTACTGTTATACTGCAAGCAACAAAGACGAAGATGGTATGCTTATTGAAAAAGCCCTCTCATCCCATTGGTTCGTGCATGGTTCGACCGTTACTGCATTTGTTGTGTTTTGGAGCCAGGAAAGTCCTTTTTCATTTCCCTTGGCCAAAGTCCTGTGCTTAAAAGAGTCCTCACAAGTGAATGAGATTTGAGGAAACGATAATAATGAATCATCCTCAAAAATATTCTTGACCGTTGATATTTTTTACTCTTCTTCGTCCTTTGCAACTGACACTTTGAAGATGTTGTGGGTGGTGGTGGACTAGTTGTAGTGAGTTGTTTCAATTGAAGTTTACTGGGCGAGGTTGAATGAAAGTTGGTAGGGGAATTATTTTAATCGATGAACGGATAAATATTATGGACCGTACCGTAAACAAATAAAAATAGAATTTCGACAGCGCCCTGTAATTTTGTAGTAATTTTAACATTGAATATCATTTAGCCCGTAAAACGTTCATTTTAGAGTGTATACTATCTAGGAACATTGAAGAAGTTGGTCATCGTGTGAAGTTATTTTTAAAGAAGTTATTTATAGTTATTACTTATTATTTCCTTCTGAATTATTGAACGGTCACGTCATAAAAAGTTGAAATCGATAAATATTTTTGAAAACAATTCATTGACGTCTACAAATCCTCGTTTTAAATAATCTGCTACTCGAAATAGTCGTTAAATTAAAGCTCATCTCATTGATAACAGACCAGAACTATGGAGGGGATCGACGAAAATAATAGCGTTGTTGAGTTTACCTCGGTAAGTTAAATATAAGACATTGCAAAAACTATGTATTGAGGTTTCTGTTTATATATGTACCGTTTTGAACAATTTGACTTGACGCCTTATGATCAATCAATATGTCATATTTTGGCCAGGGTTTTAGCGTATGATGTTTCCTGTAATTTTGTTCAAAATTAAGGCCCACCTCATTAATAAGTGCTTAAATACATACATATTTTGCAGGATTTGCTGCGACGCGCTAAAGAACGGAGGCAGGTATTTTCAGAAAAGTTAAAACAGCCAGAAGATGAAGCGCCGAAGATTGACAAAATTATGGAGAAACTTGGGAAAACAACGTCAGTACCAAAGATTGAAAATTCTCCAGAGATGAATCAGTTTCGGAGTTCTCCAACAAAAACGGCCGTGCGACCCATATTGAAGCCAGTTATTTCAAACGGAGAAGAATCTAGTGCCATAGCGAAGAGAAGAATCAGTTTCGGAGTTCTCCAACAAAAACGGCCGTGCGACCCATATTGAAGCCAGTTATTTCAAACGGAGAAGAATCTAGTGCCATAGCGGAGGAGCCACGTTCCGCAAAGAAATGTGTCACGACCTTTGATGCTGTGACGGGGGACACGATTATCGAAGCAAAAACTTTCCTGTCCGAAAACGAGTACTCAGATGAAGATGTGGAGATGGAAGAAGTTTCCGAAGGAAGTGATGTCCCACGAGATGACCTACAGGGCCAGACTCCCCAACAAACAAATAGTCCGGATGGAAAACGTACGGAGTCGGTGACTACACCACAACTTTCAAAGACACTGAAGAAACTAGCGGCATTTCATGCGGAAGAAGCTGTTGACTCACCTGTTCATCCCCATACTCCATTGGAGAGTTTTACAGTTGACAGTGATTCAAACAACGTTGAGGGAGCACCTGAAGTTAGGGTTTCTGCGTCAAAGACGGCTCGATCATCGCGTTTAAGTGCTTTGGCACAGACAATTAATCAATGGGAAGATGATACAACGCATCACAGTATTCCTGGATCAAGATTTGTTGAAGTTGCTAGCAGTAATTCTCGAGCTTCTCTTGCAGGGAAATCTAGATTTTCGAACGCTTCTTCTCCTGCTTCCTCTCTTTTGAGCTTTGGAAAAACTAATGGGGTGAGGCTCTTTCATAACGATAATAGCTTTAGTTCTCCTGTGACATATAACGAAGGAAGTAGGAAACAAGTAGTTGGTTTAAGTAATAGTAACGGCGGTTCAAATTGCGGAAGAGGGCATAGTCTAACAGACAAAGGAAATTTTGTAGTATCCGCTTCAATGGGGTTAAAATCCAATGTAACTAACTTTAAGCAAACCGTCTTGACCAAGTTACATGAAGCACAAACCAGAGATAAATCTGCTAGCTTCAGTGTTGAAATCAGCGAGGATTGGGATGAAGCGCTGATGAAGTCATTGGTAAATATGAGATTTAATTCCTAATACTATTATTCAGTCACTGTTAAGTTTCAGGANATGAGATTTAATTCCTACTACTATTATTCAGTCACTGTGAAGTTTCAGGATTTCATAATTATTTTTCATTCTGCACATATGCTGATATCTTGAAGTGCTCATAATCGTGTAGTTAGAAGAATAGAAGAAGAATTGGCATTTTAGTTTTTATAGCGTCCGTAACTTCTAAACGATGCAAAATAAGTTGCTAAACGAAAGAATGATTTTTGTTTGATTTCTCTAATAGGAGCTTCAAGGTTTTAGTAGGCGATCTGGAAGTCCTTTGAAGCAAATACGTGAGAAAAGTCCCGAGGTGGTTCCGCAAGAAGAGGAAGATCCGGTTGAACCAACACAGTCACCAAAGAAGACTTACTTTGGAGGAAATCTCATAAAATCTTCGCCAGAAAAATCCGCCCCTATACCGCCACCACTTCCATGTGTGCAATCTCCTCTCAAGAGTCCAGTTAAAACGTTGAGCAATAGTCCTGTTAAAACTAACTATGCAGTTGGAAGCCCCTCTCTGGTGCAGAGCCGTGCTGCGATTGGAAATTCGTCTTCTCCTGCCAAGAGTCCAATGAAGCAAGGCTTCTTATCTTCACCAGCCAAGAGCCCAGTGAAACAAGGATATTTATCTTCTCCTTCCAAAGGCTTCAGAAAATCTGCTGCTGAGTCATCTCCTGTTGTTAACAAACCCGTCAGTGCCATCCGTATGAAATTCGAACAAAATGTAGCACCACCAAAGCCAGGTCGAGCATATCTGAAGCCTACATTTGGTGGGGCTTCATCAGCTAAATCGCCCCTTAAGTCCCAGTTCAACGATAGCAAATTGAATTCACCAGATCCATCTACTCTGTCGGTTGCCGAACGGAAAAGACTGTTTGAAAGCAGCAACTTTTGTCTTGCTCCATCTAATAAAAAGCCAGCAATGTCCGACATCGAATCCAAGAAACTACCAACAGCGATTCCCATTCCCACCAGTTCCCCTACTAAAGATAACTCAAAATCCCAGCGACTAATAAGCACTACACCACATTCTCCAACCGAAGAATTCCCTAAGGTTAAACGCCCAGCTCCACTGCCTCCTTCTCAACAAGAACACGCTTATTCTTCGTCTCCAACCAAAAGACCAGCTCCACAACCACCTGCTTACGTGCCACCTCCACCTCCACTTCCAAGCACTAGCACCCCCACAAATGCAAATTCAAAACGGCGATCAACTTCCCCTATTAGATCACCGACGAAAGAAGCACACTCAGTCAAACGAATCAAGGTTAATGCACCAAAGCCTGGGCATATGTACCCGAGCTTGACTGATATAGAAACAGAGACGGAGACGGAACATGAGGGACATTGTTCTGATGTTGAATCTATGAATGATTCGTTAGAAAGTCAACAGAGTCTTGGAGCACAAATAGAAACGATTGCCAAGGCTTGCAGTCCAATCCGACCG
>JAHZNH010000214.1:0-12380 GCA_027744355.1 Tyrannoseira gladiata
CCCAAAGTGGCTAGAATTGATATATTATTGAGGCGTTATAGGAGCATATCGTGGAAACCAGTGGTGAAAATAAATGGGAGAAGGAAGAGCCCCATCATGGGAAAGCACCTTCCCTTTCTTACCAACCTATGCAATCAGGTCTACTTAGACTAGGCCCAGACCCGTAGGAAATTTTTTTCCTCTGTGCAAATCCTGCAAAACTGCTATCAGTGTCTTATCTTTGGAAGGAAAAAATATATCGTGAGCGTTTTTTCCCAGGAAATGATTCAATCGAAGGGAATTATTCTGGCGTCCTGAAAGTGAAGTGATTCAACTGCATGGTGATGCTCAACGCTCGAAAAAACGCGAGATCGTTTGATTCAATGCTTCTTTAGATTGAGATGAAAGTGGTTGGCTCTGGTTACTGCAGTACAAGAGTCCCCTCATAGCGGTTGATATCAAGTGAAAAAGATAAAGTACTAAAAGTGTCATCACACTTTCCCATCGAAAAAAAAGTTCTCAAAGGGAAGGCAATCAGCAGTTAAAATGGAGTCGTTTTTTCCTAACGCTTAAAAGGAAAACTTCAAAATAGGGAAGAAACATTACAATTTTTGCTTTTACGAAAAAAGTTCATGATGGAATGGACGGAATGAGGAGGGGGATGAAGTGCAGTAATATTTGAAGATTGGAAGTTTTTTACGCCATTTTAATGTAGTGCTTTCAGCATCACCACCACAGATACAAATTTTTTCTTCATGGTTCGGTTGCTCTTGCCACTTGACTTGTGAGATAGGAAGTGTGGAGTTAAAATGAGCAAATAAAAAGTTTTGCAACCATGCAGCCAAGCTAAAATAAGTCTGGCCGAGTCTGATGAAATAGGAGCTTTAATCGCGGAGGCTGAGTTCGTCGGCATCGAGTCTGTCTCTGGAAATCAATAATATTATCATATTTTATGCTTAGGACTCAGGAACCTGTCATCAGAGAGGCGTGTGATGAAGATGACGTGCCATCAAACGTGATTGGAAGGAGTCGTAATCGCGAAACCAAATTAAAATCTCATCACCATCTGAAGCGCCGTCGATCGTCCTCGTTAGCTTTTTCTCTCTTGCAATTATCTGTTCCTTGACTGATTGAGAGTGAGTGTGAACACCACATCAACATAAGGAAGAAAGATCCAATATATTCCAGACAACTTTCTCGCGTTTTTTTATGATTATGGTTTGCGCCACCCCATTTAAATGGCTTTCGTGAATCATGAATTGCCCTAGTAGAAGTAGTTGTTGAGAAAGACGTTTCAAAGATTTCCCTCAAGTGATTTCTCAAAGTTTCCTCCAATCACCCTCCAAATATATTTTTAAAAGTTTGAAGTGATAGACAGAATGACTGAGACGAACTGAGCAGAATTGAAACATTTGGTTCTTTTACTGAATGAGGTTCGAAGTTATGTGAAGCATTTTTTGAAGGAGTTTCAGCAGCAAAATGGGAATCGAAAGGAAAAGGAGAGGAGGAGAGATGATGCAGTGGATAATTTTACTCGTGTGTTGGACCGTCGCCGTTCAAGGTAAGTACATCACGAAGTTTTTTTTTCATGATTCTGCTTGAAAATTATCATTTCCTGAGGAAAATAAGCTCGCTCATATTCTGATAATTTTGTGGGAGTTGGTTTTATCGGTTGTTTGAAAAGCTGTTGGTAAACATTAGTTTTCTAGTAGCATCTCCACAGGAAAAAAATCCTTGATTACCTTCTGCTGGAAGTCGTATGACAGAAGTAATAATGATGATATGTGTCTCTGATTACTAAATCAATGAAAACGAGGGGAGTGAGTGCGTCAGAGTCGGGGTTTCAGCTCTCACGTGCTTCTGATGTGTCGTGTAATCTTAGCAACCTAACGAGTCGCACTCGGTCCTAGTCCTCTCCATTTGGTGCAATACTAATGACACTGAGGAAAAAACCCTGCCAGCTAGCTAGAAGGCAGCCAAGCAGACAGTCAGTCAGTTTTTTTACACTCGGAGAAAGCCACAAATAGGCTCACGATCGAGCAAAAATATACTTAATACTTACCTGGTCTGGGTAGAGTTACCTATTTGCCTGACCAAATCTTAGCAACCTAACGAGTCGCACTCGGTCCTAGTCCTCTCCATTTGGTGCAATACTAATGACACTGAGGAAAAAACCCTGCCTGCCAGCTAGCTAGAAGGCAGACAGTCAGTCAGTTTTTTACACTCGGAGAAAGCCACAAATAGGCTTACGGTCGAGCAAAAATATACTTAATACTTACCTGGTCTGGGTAGAGTTACCTATTTGCCTGACCAAACAATAACAAGAGAGCAGCCTAAACACACAGCTTATGTTTTGACAGCTAGACTAGAGCTAATTTAACCTACAACTCGTGTGGAAAATTTTCCCTGCTTTTGGCTCGTACTCTCGATGAAAGCACAGACATATACTGCACAGCAGCAGTCATAATCCGCATTGGAGGGAAGAGTGAGGGAGTAAGTGAGTTTCTAAAGCAGAAAGTAGCTGCCCATTAGTGCCCTTAATGCAACGGAAGGAGGAAGGAAAAGTGGTTTGACATACCACCGCCACCACCATGCCCATACCAAGCCGTGCAAGTTCCAAGGAAGTTTTTTTTCTTGGGCAAACATTTGATTTACGAAGTTTCCATCTGGGCTGGATTGAATACACTATCGTGGAAAAATGCTGAGCATACACACGAGACAAGTACTAATGCTGGCTGGGTAGCAAATTGTCCATTTCTGATTCAATCCCGGTTTTGGCTAATTTTCTTTGCGATAGCCTCCCGTAAGAAAAGGGAAGGAGAAATAATATTTTACTCTGGAGGTTTTTTGCTTTCAACATTTTCAGATGTTTCTAAAAACATGGAATAATGCGACCGATGATGAATGTGCAGATTTTTTTTGTTGCTCTGTTGTTGTTGTTGGTTGTTTCCCTTTTATTCGGGAGAAGAAGGTAACTGACTTGAAGCAGTTGTTGTTGTAATACTAGTCATATTTCCAGCCTTGAGAAATTGTAATTTCTGCTGGAATCCAAAATATGTATTTTCTCATTTCTCAGTCACTCGCGTGGCGTGGCGTGCGTCTACTTTATTCTGCGCTGTTGGGAAATTTGGTGCATGTCATGAGGCTATTATTTCTTGGAGAGTAAATTATTGTTTATTTGCATAAAATTTGCATAACATCAAAGCAACATTTTTCCACAAAAATGTTGGGTTCATGAAAAAAACGTTGCGTGATTATCGATTTTCCTCGAAAGAAGGTAAAAGTCCCGGGAAAAAGTTTGGGGATGGGTGGGAAACAAACTGCGAACAACTCCTCCGACTTAATGAATTTTAACTGCATTTTGTGGAATGGAATGTTTGCGGAGCGGCTGACGACGTCTACTATAAAAAGTGAACAGGAAGTTGACAACAATCTTTTTCTGCTCCAGTAAATTGTTTGGCCAAGCCATTAAACACGAAGTTACACCCTTCGCTTGCTCATTATTACACGGGTAATTTGAAAAGATTACCTGGGATTCTCTAATTACAACTCTGTGTTACTTCCTTCAGGAAAGGCAGTGGTTTTCGTTCAATTTCCTTCTTTAGAGTGAAAATGACTGGATGGGCCATTAAAACCCGTGAAAAATGGAACCATCAAAATGGAATGAAATCGAGACTACCAAAACCTCTAGCTCGTATACTTGTTTAAATGAGTATATGCCCAACCTACATCAAACGATTTCTTTCTGGTGAATGAATATAAAATCATGATACATAATTGTTGTTATCATTATCTCCCCAAAAAAATTATCTCGGGGCAAATGCTACCATGTATCCTCATTAAGACTCTAACCTTCCTGACTGCCAGCCAGCCTCATTTCTGACAATGAATCCGCGCAGAAGACATAAAATGTAACGATGATCCAACAGGAAAAAGCGAGAGAGATTGGGATGGATAATGATGCTCATGTTATTACTAACCTAAAAGGGAAAAGGGGGAATTTATAGCTGGGAGATTGTCGATTCAGATTCTCGGAGAGAAGCTAGCTCACTTGATGAATGAATCTTGTCATTATCTCCACAACAACCGGAGAGAGTTAAGCCTCGTCAACACGAGCTCCTCATCATATGTTTAAGGTGTGCACACCATAACAAGACCATCTCTTCGATTTGATTTGATATCATTTTTTAAAAACTCGTGTGTGTGTATGCAAGCATGACTATGACACGATCACGAGTGAAGTTGGTGAGGTATCAGATGACATTACATAACCTCACGCCTACGACAAAGATGATGAGGAGGATGAGATGCGACTTGAAAGTGTACCTTTCATAAAGAGAGAAATGTTATCATCGTAATAATAAATTATTGGTGTGAGCAAGCGCAAGAGTAGATATTACATTTTTCAGTGGAAGTTTAGTTTTAGCAGTGAATCATATCATACAATATGATCCTGTTTGAATTTGAATTAGTAGCAGGAGTACTTCAACCTCATCTTCTGAAGAAGGCAGGTAGGTAGGTGGACATTGATTACACACGAAGATTCTTTGTCCATGATGATGATATCTCACTTGAAAATAGATTCTTTTTTGGTTACGCATTCCAAAAAGAAACACATCTCACCGGTATGAAATAAGCACTTGAAAAGCCCATAACATTCTGCGTTGACTCATATATCTTATCGGACCAAATGACCTATTATTACCTAGTGGGTTTGCATACGCAAAATGGGAAATGATTTCCCCCCGTCCTGACATTTTGTTTACGTTTATGCTTGCATTAAAAAATTGTTATGATTACCTACATTCCAGCTCCTCTAAAGTTTACAGTCAATGCCAGTTTTGGCTCTGACTGAGAAGTATTTATGCTTACAAGTGGAATGTATTTCTGGTGGAAGAAAAGACGAAAAAATCCTCCTTCAGAAATAATTTCAAAGTTTATTCGACTTTCATGAGCTTATCTTTAGTTGGGGTATATGCAAACGACAGAGCTAGCTTCTTTATCAAGCCCATCAATGCAATGCGTGTGAGCTGGCTGGGTTTACGACCCGATAAAAATATATGGAGCAATGAATTTTCCTCTCTTTTTAAGGAATATTTTTTTCCTTGAAGTGCGCTACACTTACACAGAGGAAGTGGAGGCTCCAAGGATGGATGTCTGGAGAGAGTCTGGACAATTTTTTTATTGGAGGAGTAGTAGAAGGTTCGTCACTCGTGTTATAATGCAGACTGTGTATTAATGAATGAAAGAATCTGATTTACATTTTGGAATAAAATCTGAAAAAGTACGTATCGCACCATAAAAAGGAGGATATCATTCTCATGTAAATAAGAAATATCTCATCATTTCCGATGAAATCTCCGCGAGCTATTCACAAGCTCCAAATATTTGGAGTGGAGAGGAAAAACTCGATCATTCATAATAGCTCATCATAATTCACCAGAAACCGAAGAAAATAATGTACTTATTTCGTCAACATCAACTTCAAATTTAAGATAGGGAGTGCTCATTCCCTGGAGTTTGCATCTAAATTCACAGAAAACATGCTCTGCTCTGGGTTTCATCCTCGTCTTCTTAATAATAATTTCATTTTCGTCAGCCAACTCACTCACTCACTCCCGTTCTTGGTAGTTGTTTATGACTGATAATAATAACTCACTGTAACAGTGGATGCCTTGATGTAATTATCCGCATTATGGATATATTCACACAGAAAAAGAACGGTGAACGAATTCGAAATCATTACAGTTCCCATCATCATGCCCCATGTCAAGAGAGAAGTAGTGGATCGAGTTGGTGGGCTGGTAGACACAACATCTTAAGCATCGCTCCTTCTCGTAAAAAGCATTAAATTAGCTGAATCCTAAATGAATAATTTTAATAATGTAGTCGAGCTAAAAGCATCGTCTTTTCATCTCCATCTCTCCCAATTTTATTTTTTCCCACTAATGCAGCACTCAAAGGCGGAAGCGACGTATCCTTCCACTTGCTTACTACTACTTACCGCCTTACATTTTTTCAAAAAAAGTAATCTCGTTCTCTCTCTGGGATTTTTTTCTGGAAATAGTCCATTTATTAAAAGGCCCAACAGGTCGGTTGGTCTTCCTCCCAGGACTTTACGGATAGGGTTTTTCTCCTTTGAAGATTTTCTCGGGGAACAGGCACTCACTTAGCTTGGCTCTTCTTGTGGCAGTAGTTCCAAACGATTCCATTATGTCATTACGGATCATTTCATTGTTCCGAAAAAGCTCGTGATACGTAATGGAGCTGCTCACTTTCTTTCGGCAACAGGGATTTCGTACAGAAAGAGCACACCACTACTACTACCACTCCTCTAGTCGCTGTCAAGAGGAGGAAGTGAATGCAGTTCCATATGTTTCAGTCAACCTCTTAATGCGAATCATATTTAATGCTGTGCAAAAGCAGCCAGGAATTTTATTCCACCCTTTCGTCTTCCACTTTTATTTATAGCAATTACCAACCCATTGTCTAGTAGCACACGTTTTCTCATTCCTGCCTCCAGCCTGAAGCTCCATCTGATCCATCTGCATCCACCGCTAAAGTTTTTATTTATTTGTTAAGACAACCGCTGTTCTCAGCGTTGTTCTACGATTTCATGATAAAGTGGCGGCCGAACCACTCATTTATTTACCTGTCAGAATGATAATCACGTCAATTATTTGGATCGCATCGTCATCATTCCTCCCCAACTACATGAATGAACAGTAGTAGTAGTGGAAGTGGAAGCTACAAGCTTTGGCCTGGCCTGTCCAGGTAAACATTTATCGCAATTTTATCCCCTGTGTTTTATACCCTTGCTGAGCAGCTCTTGATTGCTGTTGCTCCATTACATTTCCTCTCTTCCTTCCTGGGTTGGCCTGGCTTGGCTTTGGCTCCAGCTCAGTTTGAATTCATCACCATCGTTTGGTTTGCCATGTGCCCCTAATGATATGCACGCGGAAAAAAAGGTGGGCAAGGCAATAACTAACTATAACTGCTCGCTCTCCGAGAGAGCAATCGCAATTGCAGAGGGAGAACAAAAAAGCGCCACGTCATGATCATTAACTTTGCTGACAGTGAAAATGTGGTAAGCCCTTTTGTCAGTGTAAGCTGATGCCGCCTTTTTTTCTGATGATGACAATGATGATGATGAGAATGATGCGAGGTAATAGATACCTCTGAAACGCACAGAACAAGATATCTCAATGAAGCAAAAGCACTGTTTTTAACCGTTTGGGAATAGAATGGAATGCAATGTATGTGAGTAAGTAATACTTTTTTTATTCACTATCTCCGCTCCTGATGCAGATGAGTAAGGATGACGTGGTCGTGGATACCTTATTATAATGAGATTTTTTCTCGGGTTACATGTAAAATGACTACATTTTATTGCTTGTCTTCATTCCATTTAATCGACATTTTAGGCAGAGGAGACCTCGCCTAATAGAGCAGTTGGCCTTTTGTTTATCTCCTCAACAGGGTAATTTAGTACTTGTCAATGATTTTTATGGGAATTAAAAGAAAGCATAAAAAGGAATGATGGAGCTCTTGTTACCCCATTTAAAAAGGAAGGGGGTTATCACTAGCTTGTCGTCATTTACTACCGGTAACAATGTAATTTGAGCGGAGCAATCGAGAGTACCAAAATGAAGTTCAAGGAAGCGAGAGCAAAAAAATGTTTTTTATTGCCCTTGACTATTGTATGAATATGGGGAAGTTGCATTCATGCAGAAAAAAGGAATGTGGGTATTATGGTATGGGCTGGCCTGACGTTAGTTTCACCGGAGTGGAGTTTTTTCTTTCTATTTTCTTGCAGAGACCAGAGACATCATCATCATCATGATCGTCATCATCACCATGCATGGCATAGTACATGCCTTTAATCTTTCGTATAAATCTGCGTAACTCAGGGGGTATTTCATTTCAGCTTTATTTATTGGAATTTGGCAGTCACGAACGAACGAAAGGTATTTTTAAAGGAAATGAACGAATCCTACTTGGCTACATACATGCATACTTACTATAACTTCTTTAGAAATATTGGGCTCGAGAACGCTGCAGTATAA
The DNA here is from genome assembly GCA_027744355.1 of Tyrannoseira gladiata. Lineage (NCBI taxonomy): Eukaryota > Metazoa > Arthropoda > Collembola > Entomobryomorpha > Entomobryidae > Tyrannoseira > Tyrannoseira gladiata. The sequence goes on from JAHZNH010000214.1 coordinate 8,046, forward strand.
TAAGCAGAATGAACAGATTTCCTTCCTGTAAATCTTTGGCCATGCTCCCTACTACTGCACCGACGGACCAGCCGACCGATATGCAATTGGTTTCGTCGTGGTATGGCAGGAGAAGGGAAAATTGGATATCTTAATTGCGTTTATATAGCCGTCATGATAAGCTAGTTAAGATTACTTGCTCCCTCTGAAGTCAAAGTGGAAGTCCCGACAAAGAGAAGGAGAGAGAGAGAAGACGTTATTGTATTTGTCGTTATAGCAGCTGCGCTTCTGTTACAGTTTAAACAAGACAGAGGAGTCAAGTCGATTCCTTGGGTTGTCTTGGCATTCATGTCTCCAGGAAGTAAAGGCAGCCAGATTAAATGCCGCAAAGCTCGGAGCTCTGCTGGAAATGCTGTAGCAAGAGGAAATTCCGTCCCTGGGAAATACGTAAGTATGTATTTCAACTAACCGACCAAACAGTGGAGAATCATGCATTAGGTTTAGAGAAGTCGATCGATTCTCAGTGAAGGACGGGAAAAATGAAGGAATGAGGCTGTAAAGTAGTAGGCAGTGGCAAATAATTTGTAGGGGAGTAGGGAAACCGGACTGAGGTCTGTTCAACTCCCAAACTTCTTCGGTTTTACATATTTCACTCTACGGAAGAAGGTCTCTATTTCAAGAAGAAATGGGAAATGGAAGCGTGCACGCACTCATGCATAGAGACTTTTTAGGTAATAAAGAGCCGCCGTCATGCCACCACCCCAGAGGAATCGTTAAAAAAAAAGAGGAACCTAATGGAACTCAAGTCAAGTCACCTTGGACCAAGAAAATAAAAACAAATAGGCAGTGAAGCCGGAGAAGTTTTCCCATGGTGGAGTGGCTAGAAATCCGTAGATATTTTATCAGCGAAAAGTTAGTTCTCCCTGCATGATTTACCACTGCCATGCCCCACTTTCTGGGGGAAGATGTAATGTTGGCTATATTTGCTGAATGTTGATCTACAAAAACAAACATGCAAGCAAATAAATAGAGTATAAGATACTAAGAGGACTTATTTCTTTGGACACTGATCCAGATTAAATGGTCATGGATGAAAGTGTAAGTAGAATTAAGATCGACTGGTGCAGTGCGACTTGGACCAGAGTTAATGAATGGATGGAATTTCCTTTGACTTCTTCACAAAAAAAACATCTTTGCGAAAACACACTCTCTCTCGATCCTCTCGTTAGATTAGTATGCACTTATTTATTTTGGAGAATGTGGGACTGTGACTGTGTCCATTTGCCTGTTGTGTTTTATTTGATGGCTCAATAATTCTAGAGAACATTTGGCTCGAGGCTTTTGGTACTCCTTCTTCCTTTTGCGAATAAGTAAATACGAAGCTTGGGACACAGAGTGGCTTCGATGTAGCTGGCTAGCAGTTTTAATAAAATTTTATTCTCTGACAAGGTTAACCCTCACGGCATTTTTAATTCGCCAAGTACAGAAGAGAGCGAGAGATTATTACCACTACTTGATTTTTATTTTGTCGGCAGGGCAAACACTGCCGAGAATTATGTGGGTCATCCTATTACACAATCATGATAATAGTAGGAGCAGTAATAGCAGTTATCACAGTCAGAATGAAAACGGCGAATTCCAAACTAACAAGTGGGGGCCACGAATTGTAAATCGTAAAACGCATGCGCACACAATTTCAGTTGTCACATCAGATTCTCCAGTTCTTTTTACCCATGAATCGGGTGCCCCTTTTCTTCATTTCTCAATATTCAGGTCAAAATGAGGTCATTTTTCTAGGCATGCAATAGCATTTATCCATACTATTGTATTGATGGGGCAAGGAGCAACACATTTTTCATTTACATTTCAAAAAGTGAAACATGAAATCGTTGAAAACATTAAAGAATTTTTAAAAAAGTAATCAGATTCTAGCAACATTTCAAATTTTTATTTAAAATCGTTTACATGTGAGAAATTGAGACCGCTGCTGACTTGAATTTCTGTTTGACGGAGGAGTCACATTCATGATGATCTGAACTAGAAATAATACAGCATGCAGAAAATGACTAATCCCTTAGATATCTCATTACCGAGGTTATAAGTTCGCGCTCTATTTTACCGATTTCAAAGATACTGGAGGTGGTATTGTATTGTTTTATGCTTCACTTTCCCATGTAAATGATCGAAAAATGTAATGCTTCCTACCCGACCAGCATAGATAAAGCTACTCTATGCCCAGAGAAATGACCTCATTTTGACCTGAAATATTGAGAAATGAAGAAAAGGGGCACCCGATTCATGGGTAAAAAGGACTGGAGAATCTGATGTGACCACTGAAATTGTGTGCGCATGCGTTTTACGATTTACAATTCGTGGCCCCCACTTGTAAGCAGTTTTAATGATCCCGACTCGGTTGGTTTGAACTCGAGCTGGAATTTTCGACTCCTTTCCATTTTTATTATGTAAATGACTCAGGCCATTAGACTCGCTCGGGGTGAATATTTAATGCGGTTTTATATTCCATAGAGTTTGCACAGCACAGCAAAAAAACCGTTGTGCTTGATCCAATCCCAAAAATCCAATGTAACGTCCGAGTTAAATTCAATCAGCTTAATGAGTAAATAAAATAACAGTAAAAAGTGAGTGAACCAATGGGAGCCTCTCTGCAGTTGGATAATAGTGCTTTTGCCTCATGGTATTATAAACATCGATGAGGAGAGAACACTTGGCAGTTAATTTCGCAAATCAAGGTGTTTGCATACATTGCGTGCAAACTGAGCTGGAAAATAAAACAATCTACTATTGCCTACTTACTTTGGTATGGGGAAGCCTTATCCTCGTTTCCAGACTCCTCGACCGACCCAATCGTTTTGGAGCATTATTAGGTCCATACCATCTAAACTGAGCTGGAAAATAAAACAATCTACTATTGCCTACTTACTTTGGTATGGGGAAGCCTTATCCTCGTTTCCAGACTCCTCGACCGACCCAATCGTTTTGGAGCATTATTAGGTCGATACCATCTGCCAGCTTGATATTTTGAACGTGAAGCCAATGCAAAAACTAATAGGTTATATGATGTGTCATTCCTGGAATTCTAAATGAACTCCGCGGGAGGTCAGAGACACACTCCCGATACCACGAGCAAGGGGGTAAATAGAAAGGGGTACACCGTGTAATTAAACTCGCGATCAGGAAACAAATAAAGTGTTTTTCGCATTCGTGCGTTTTGCCAATTGTTTTTCCTCTTAGGTCCCTTGTTTCAGCTGGAGGAGTAAGCGAATTGTTTTGAATAGGATCGAGGTGATCCGAATCGAAAATAATATTTTGCGCGTTTGAAATTCAAATGAGCCTTTTAAATTGGGTTGTTTTGGCTGTCGCACTCTTTCGTCTTTAATGGGATGTGAAATGACAGTTTGTCTTATGGAGAGAATGTCGCTGCTCGTAAAGAAATGGGTCGTTTTTCCCAGAGTCACCATCACTCAACTTGATCTGACGTGGCTGTCTCGCGGTCTCATGGCATGAAATCTTGAATACTATTATGAGTAATATTATGCATGTTCTCCCTCGTCATTAAAAATAGAAATGGGGAGCTACTTCCAAATTGTGTGACTGATGTACACTTCCAGAGTACTAATGGATGCAGAGAAAAGTGTGCCAACTACATGTCAAAAAATTTTCAGGAAACGGAGATGATGTAGATTTATCATAATCATTTATGATAAATCTAGCACGTTATTTGAATTGAGTGATATCAAGTTAGAATGACTCTTTAAGCTAGTTTGAACGCTATTATTTCTTTAGAATGGTTCAGTTTGAGGCTTTAATGGTGCATAAACTTATATATAAACATGTAGCTTTGAGAGTATGCATGGAGTACTGCTATGAGCACTATAACTCCGATATACACTTATTTATTATCATGTTTTTACGAAAGGGCCTGAATGCGCAGTGAATTTTTTTCTCATGAAAATAATTATAACTAATGCATGAGACCTTAATTTAAGTAAGCCTCCCTTGCGTCAAACCCAATTTTTGGGTCCAAATATATTTTAAAATTATTGCTAACGATATCAAATCCGATTTGTTTTTCTCAATTTCTGATAAAAAAACCATCAAAAATTAAGAGGATCTATCTGTGATGGTGCTCATATCCAATCTTGTTTATTTGCTGTGGCTACTTTAGAGTCTCCTCACCCAAATTTTGACCTTCCCCTTCTGCTTAAGTACCACTACCCAAGTGCGTCATTGCTCCGCAAGCGAGTGAGTTGGCGTGGTGTCTTAAGATCATCTAAGAAATTGGAATTCTCCTCTCGTATCTCATTTTCCTCCAGCAGGCGAAAATAAAGTGGAGCC
>JAHZNH010000215.1:0-12757 GCA_027744355.1 Tyrannoseira gladiata
CCCAAAATATGTATCGTAGTTTACTTTAGTAGTTTGTACCAATCGCTCATTCATAGTATAATTCTGAAATAATTTCAAGTTTCCTTTGACACAGTTCGTTCCTCTGTCGTAATAATATTCTGATTCATATCATAATTAACAGTCGCATTTCTTCATTCTTGTAATACTTAAAAAGTATTTGTTTTGTTTCGTGTGGTACGATCTACTGAAAAATAGAGTTTTTATAAATCCCCTAATCTCGTTTTATTGTTGATACGATTTGTAATAGTAAATGCGGTCATATCATATCTCTCTCAATATCATTAAGATGGGATGATATAAGGATGAGCGTACTCAGAATGGCAACTCTCTTAAATTCTTAGAATGTGAGCGATGCAAAAATCATGCATGTGAGATGCATAGAAGCGCTTTAGCTATCTATTTGCTACTGCACATTTAGATTTGCACGGGAATTATTAACGCTGAAAACTTGATATACTTACGTAGATACTTCTTGAGATCATCCCATCTGTCTATAAAGCCTTGACCGCTTGCAAAATTTACTACAATAATAATTTTAAGTCAAAAGCATAGATACAGCAGCGAAGGTAAATGGGATGGCACTTATTATTATTAGATATTATGAAAAATGATTTTCATTGTCTTAGGCTTCTGGCATAAAATATTTTTTTCTCTTTGTGGAATCAAGAAAAACTTTACCTGATTACAAGAAGCATTGAAAGAGCATGCCGATTTTTGGGAATGTTCAAGAAGAAAGTCATATAAAGGGAAAGAATCAAGCTAACCATTCTTGATCCAGGTTGTGATCACTTCCATAAAAAATGTAATAAGGCCATTGTGAAATCCAATTGTGTGTAATATTGTTTTGCTTCCCAAACAAAAAGATTTGAGTCAGTCAACAGGAATACAATTTTTTGGAATTTGGAAGAAGTCTTGAAATTTTTTATGATAATAATGGTTCGATGATCAAGTTTAGAAATGAGCTGAGAGAGAAAAATAAATGAAAGGAATGTAACATTCGATTCAGGGAATTAAGGAATATTTTTAGTTTGGATTTTAAACACCATATTTCTATCCTTTTTTTGCATTTTTGATTGTGATTGACCACATTTTCTATGATGAAAAGGTTTGTTTCGGTTACGGCATGGCTTGAAAACTTAGTAATTAGTAGTTGACTAAACAGTCTTTTCACAAAACCTCAGTACTTGCGTAGAAGAGACGTACGCTTTTATGCAAAAAGACGTTTTGTATCATTTTCCCCAAACTTTTAGAATCGTCAACAAGGAAATTCTAAATCCTCCCATTATCAATTATCATCATCGTCTCTAGATCAGCCAAATATTAGGATAGCATATACATACGTACAACTAACTAGAAGGAAAAGTAATTAAATGTACAAAGAAAACTGATACAGTTTTTAGTCCTTTCTCCACGGTCCAGGCCCGTCGTTAGTCCTTCCTAGCTCTGCGCTTTTTGTTCCCCCTGGACTTCGCTTCCTCCCAAGCATCTACGTTAGTATCTGCAAAAAAAGAGAACAAAATGAAAAGTCAATATAATATTCCTACGAGGGAATTTAATCATAATTAATTAGTTTTTCCTCTTACCACCCATCTCATCAAAGCCAAACTACTCAAACGACTCACTTACCACCCATCTCATCAAAGGCAACATAGCCCTTAGTAGTTTCAGCAGCGGGGGCGTCCTCAGACACGGACAGCTTCTTTGCTGGAGATGCCTCCTGACTTTCTCCGGACTCTCCAGAAGATACTCCATTCACATTAACTACTTCAGGAGCTTTCTTCTCCTGCTTCTGCTCCTTTACCGGTTTCTGCTTGACGGGGGAGGGTTCCTGAGAAGAGGGTCCAGAGGATCCAGTGGTTGTGGATGCATCTTTTGCTCCTTTCTTCACCTTCTTCTCGGGACTCGGCTTGGGAGTCGTTTGAGTAGTTTGGCTTTGAACCTGAACTTGAGCCTCCTTCAAGACAGATTCTTNCGTTTGAGTAGTTTGGCTTTGAACCTGAACTTGAGCCTCCTTCAAGACAGATTCTTCAGACGGCTTGGAATCAACAATTGGAGGAGGAGACACGTCTTTGTTCTTCCCAGAAGATTGCTCAGGCTTAGGAATGATGATTGCGCTCTCCTTTGGCTCATCTTTCTTCACCTGCTTCTTCTTGTCCTTACGAGAAACGGCTTGGATCCAGTCGCCTAATTTTTAAAGGGATGCCAATTTTTACACGAGAAAAAAAGTTAAATAATAAAGCTAACCAAGAAAAAAAATCAAGAGAACGCGGAAACTGAAGAATTGACAAAACTTTGTACCTGAATCGAAGTCTTCGGGGCGCAGAACTTCCTGCTTAACTTTCTTTGCGGAAGGTGTCTGCGGAGTTCGTGGAGGCTTGTTTTCCTTGTTGCTCACCGTAGTCTCCTTCTTTTTCCCGGAAGCATTCCTCTCCTTCTCATGGACAACATGACCGTTCTGCGAGGACTTTTCTCTAGGTTTCGTGTTGTTATTGTTATTCTTGCTCTTTATTGTCGATACTGATCTAGCCTTGTAAGAAGAGGTGGACTGGAGAACGGCAAGATGTTCCAGACTTGGTTCCTCTGACTTCTGGAAACCAAATACGTAGACGAGGAGCGCCCCAACGACCACCACAATCACAGGGATGGCCAACTGTGGCTCCAAGCCGGATGCTGCTAAGTAATCCATGTTTTATGGATTCCTTCCTAGTTAATTTCTTGTCACTGGACAAATTCTCAGGAGTAAATTCCACTCAGTCAGATTCACGCAACTAAAAATCCTATCTCGACTCGTAGACTACAAAACGAGGACTCATTACCCGGATTAGAGGGCTTCTGCAAGTGACTTCTTGCTCGTCTTTTTCTCACAATTTCATGGAAAATGTTAATTAGTTAATTTTCTTTCATGAAACTATTCTTTTTCCATTCAACACTTTTATTTTCACCACCGTTTGATCATCCCCCTAAACTTCGACGCGGAGAAGAAGAAATCTGCAAAAGGAGAGAGAAAAAAGTCGGCTCATTAGAGAAATTCAACTTTGCCATATGTCAAATCACGCCGCACGATGGCCCATGGCCATGCTTCAATTTCCCGAGTAATAATGGAGCTCTTTCTCTGTGACATATGGAAAAACGTCGCAGCTTCTTCTCAGCTCAACCCAGCAGCAGCGCATTAAAAAAAGGTTAGAAACAAGCCGCACAACTTTCATACCTACGAGACATGCCACCACACCAACACTGCCACAGCACCGTGATTGTGAATGCGAGGAAAGAACGCTTTTTAGAAAGGCAGCGTCGCTCCAGAAAAAAAATCCTTCTTGAGAATCTACTTAACTTTTTCTTAATGGTAATCGTGTTTACCTTTAGGACTCTCACCTACATAATCTCCGAATGTGAAGAATTATTATTAAAAACAGGAAATTGACTTTTTCCTAATCACTCGCAATTATTATTTCCCTCAGCATTAGTAGTAGTAGTGCTTAAGCGATGAACTCGGAGAAAAAAATGTTATATTAATGTTGGGTGAATGGATGGATGCTGCAGATTGGATTGAAATCGCTAATGATGAAAATGGTGATGATGACGGTCGACGTAAGCACTTCTGCATATCATGATACAAAGTCAAGAGAAATGAAGTAATGTACGTGCACAACCAAACTTTTACACGTAACCGACCGATCGACCCAGGATTTAATACTTGTTTAAAAGGTGGTTTTGCTCGCGATTGGTATGGTCGTAGTAGTAGTAGTAATAGTAGAAGAAGAACTTTAGGTAGGTACCCATATCATATACGATAGAATGATATTATGCTCATGATGATGTAGATTCTTCTTTTCTCTCCTCCTCATCATCATCATAAAAAGCCGGACGAGAAACGATGAACTAAATGCAACTCAGATTTTCAGAATCTGAAGAATGGAAAAGGCTGTTTGAATACATTTTTCTGACTTTAGAAAAGGATTTTACCTTGTGCTCTTGTACCTGTAAAGTATAGCCTAGAACAAGTCTTCAGCTTCAGCTATTAAACTAGAGTCGGTGTCGGTGGTGGAGGATGGGGGTTTTGAAAGGGATTCTAAAATGACAGGAGAGAGGATAAGAATAACCAAAACTATTAAGCACATTCACTCACTCACACTCAAAAGGATTTTGTATGCTCAAAGAACTTGAACCTGAAAAAAATCCTTCCAACGTTTCGTACAATGTTCGTACTTGTTGTCGAGCAGAGAGCGGACGGAGCTGACAGACGAGGAAAAAAAATCAGAGAAGAGCCAGTGCGGAGAGAACAAGTGGTCTGGCAAATTCACCTGTCTGTCCGTCTAAATAACAGAAGCTATGTACCTGTTTAGTTTTTTTATGCAGCAGGTTGTCTTTTGCTGAGGGTTTAAATTAACAGCAGAGAGATATTTTTTTTACATTAATACTTACACGTTATGAAACCACAATCATTTTCACTGAAACCAACCAACCAACCCACATGAAGGAAGACTGTCTCCCCCTTCGCAGTATTGAAAACTCTGGGTGTTTAGTATTCACAGCGAGAATATGCCGAAAATATAAATATTTTTTTAGTAGTTACCTGGCTGTTACGCTCTTCCCCCTTTCTCTTAATGCAACCTAACCCTAAAAGTTCTGGCTTCGGTGGAAGCGAAACCTTGTTCATTATTACATGATGCTGATGCCGACCCCAACCAAAATGCAGGCTGCAGGCATGCATAATTCTTACATTCACCATCTTCAAATAATGATATGAATGTAGATATTTATGTACTCGATTTGATTCTGTTCTACTATTCGATCCCCCAAACAACAGGTTGTTGAGCCCCTCCTGCCATGCTATTCTATTCCCATACTTTGTTGTTTTATTTCGCTGCTTTATTTATGGACAATCAAAAAAAAAAAATCTCCATGCCATGAGCAGTGCAATCCGATCCAACGCGATGCAATTCCAATTCCCCTTTTCCCCTCCTCTCCCTATGGAACAGGTAGGGATGGGGTAATAAAATGCAAATTGTTGTACGGAATACCTAGAAGGAACAAGTACATTTATAACAAGCTGCGAGCTTGATACGACCACTTTTTCCATTAAATTTTCCTCTCACTTGTTTGCTCTGGAGTTCTTTGAGTGAGACATTTGTTGTTTTGAAACGAAGAGTTTTGTTCAACTTTCCTAGGAAAATTGGATGTACATTATATTGTTGAACACTTGAAAGTACGTATGTATTTAGATGCATGATTTTGATGTTTATTCCCACATCACATGTATTTCGGGAGATGCACTGAACTGAAGCTTTGGAGAATGGGAATTGGAGTCTCCAGTCTCCACTCCATGCTCATGAGCGGAAAGTATGTAGAGATTCGGCGATAAGAAAGGGCTGCCAGTTTGCCAATCGCCTGTACTTCTACAATTTTTGTCCCGTAAATCATTGGACCAGAGAAGGGGATGTTTGCTTCGATTATTTACCACCACAGCATCTAATTATGCAACCAAGATGAAAGTCACAGATTAGCTAGCATATCTACTTCGTCTCCTTTAAAAGCTTGATGCCCTCACACATCCCTTGGTGGAGCTTAGCTGCAAAGTCCCCAACACTAAAAAACATGCATAAACGCCAAATAAAAATCGAGTTTGCAGCACATAACGCAGCAATAAAATGCAACCCAACACGCATGCATGAATTTTAAGAGATTCAGGGATTCGAGAGATATTTTTAGTGTCTTGTGTCGTACAAAAAACATTCGTTGATTATTACGTGAATCATGCAGCCAACAACATTTTTGCTCCAGGAGTTAATTTCATTAACCAATAATTTGTGCCAAGAGAGACGAGGACCAATTATATGAATCATGCCATTTCTAAAACAGTTTTTGTCGATCGAGTGAAATGTCCAAATAAGACGGAATTCCAATCAAAAAATGAATGAATGCAAAAGTTCAAATGAATGCAAACTTCAACTTTAGATTTTTGCAAAATACTGCACAAAAAGGCAACATTTAACCCATAATTAGATAAAAATAACCAATCCAACTCATTATGAAATCTTCGAATTAGTAATGTGGCTTTGCTGACAATGACTTTTTCTTATCACACCTCTCTTGATTATTGATGAAGACGCTGACTCGCATTTAACTTTTTCAGAGCGTGTAGCAACCCTAAAGTAAAACCAAACCTAGCATACGTACTTATCTGCCTCTTTGGGTGAATGAGATGAGCGTAAGAGTCAACAAGAAAAACTGCAACTAGACCAAATTTTATCTGGCTAGAGGTGAAGGTAAAATGTTTTGCTTTGCCTTGACATCTTCATCATCAAAAGTCTTTCTCGAGTCCCACCGAGGAGACAAATCGAGCGAACTCTGACTCTGACCAACATCTTTTTGCATCCGTTCATTCATTTAAAGCTTGTTTTCCAGGATTTTATATAATTTATCGAAGGAAGCAATCATGATCGAGCCACACGCATAAAAAAGTATTGAGATTGTGGAGCACTACTTTTCATCAGTTTACTTTAACGGGAAAACAAAAATCAACGAGTTCAGCTGAGCAGAACATTTTTAGCTTGATAAGATATCACCTTACACAACTCCAGTAAACATTTTATCGCATTAATGGTTTCTGAAATTACAGCAAAAGATTGAATGAATGACGAAGAGTCTCTCAGGGTCTCAGGGGAATTGATGAAGACATGAAGCGTAAGCGTCGGAAGGAATACATATATTTGCGAATAATGTGCACACAAGCTTCCCCTTAGCTCGATTGAAGCTTGGCAATGCTTGTCTACCTCTTACTGCACACACAAATAAGATGATGTCATCCATCCTAATCCTTTAGAGTTAATCATAAAGAGAGATCTTTGTTGTCTTTGTTGCTCCATCCAGCTTCATTCAGTAATCTGCTGGATACAAGTTGAAGCGATTGAAAATATCATCGAGATTCTGTCAGCGAGCTGCGTCCAGCCGGCCACCTCGCAGATACAAGATATTTTGCAGATAAAAGATGCATCGATCACCAATCACACCCAGTACCCGTAATCATTTAATGGCGACAAGAAACATTTTTTTAACCCGTTTACTGATTTGCTGCCCCGAATTGCAAATTGCAATGTATGAGAAAAACAGCAAAATTTAATCGCTCTTCCAGAATGTGACCTCAATAAATAGAACTTGTATGTAACAAATTAAATATTACTATAAAAAGTGCATTTAAAACATCCTTGCTGGATTTACTTTACCTACCTGGACTTGATGCAGACTTGAAGAGAGTAGCGTTTTCCAATTCAATCCAGAAATCCGGATGGGTGTTCAGAGTTCAGTTTTCCAGTATTTATCACCTCCTTCGCACCCCCGTCACGAAAAGTAACGACAAACAATCGTTGTTGATTTTCATACTGAAAATGGACTTCCACAAACTTTTTTTTATCGTTGATTCAAATCCACAAACGCAACATTCTCCTTATCACATTGTACTAATCTACATTGGCTGAAGAGTTCACTTCACTTCCTGAGTTTCACTTATGAAAGCATTAATCTGAGGTGTACTATAATTCCAACCATCATTCAGATTAAAAAAAAACTTGAGCTGATCGTGACACTTGTATTTGTTATTCATCCAGGGATTAAATAATCACTTCAAAATTCACTTACATTTTTTACAGCAGCAAACAACCTACACAGACAGGTCATATCTCCATTTTGTTTTTACAAAAAAACTTGCTATCGATAGTAAATACAGGTTTGCATTTTTTTCGAATTCGTTTAAATGCTTTTAGATTTTAACACTGCATTCATATTTAAACACAAAAGGCTAAACTTTTCAGCAAAATAATGACTTTTTAAAAAGGGGTAAATACACATTTGTCGACGAGTAATAATGCGAAACTGTATTATTCATTTCACATGTGAAAAGCGAATCATGGCCTATTTGCGTTTCATGTATACATTTTTGCGTAGAACATCATAAAAAGTGCGTGTGACCATCAAGAGCGATTTAAATCTATTTGTCGCAGTCTGTATTTTTTTCACGCGAAATGAAATCACTCTCTCTACTCAATTTATTTCAGTACAGGCAAACTAGCTGAACTTTTGGACCTCCTGGATTTGGAAACCTGTTGGGCTATGGTATGATGATATGATCATCCCGAGGAGATTTAATATTTAGGCGATGATGCTAAATGCTGGATGGAAGGGAACATACGGTGCAGGGAAAAGCACACAGCGCATAGAAAATGTGAACTTGCCATATGGCTTGGAATTTGGAATGTTTTTTACATTCAAGAAAATCATCAGAAAAAAGAGAGCCCCACATGAGCTTTCCGTGGATGGATCCATTTCAAATGAAACGGACCACACACACGTCATAGTTATGACTTTCCGCAATTCCCCACGTCTCTATGCGTGCGTAAAATGACATTACACATTACTGTGCCGTATGAATCCTCATGAGTGTGTTGTGTTTCTTATTTTCTTTACATTAATAAGTCAATTAAATGACAATAAAACTTATGACTCTTATGAGTGCCGTCATCCATCATATTGTTCATGTCTAAAACTGTAACTTTTCAGATCTTCCAGTCCAGCAAAAGCCCTTACGAACAATAATCAAATCATGCGTCTTGTCTTAAGAAGTGTAAAAGCTTTCGAAATTCCGCCGGAAATCTTTTAGCATTTCAGCGTTTTCAGCTACATACTGTTATCATGTAATGCAATGATACAGCATTTCTAATATATGCACTTTGAGTTTGAACACGACTTTTATTGAACACAACGAATCCATTTGTATAGCAAAATCAATGCAGTTTAATAAAACTTGAGTAATTTGATAATGGAATTTTATTACTTGAAACGTTATAGTATGGGTTGTATTAAATAGTTTTTGGAGTAACAAATATAAATTCCGACAGACTGGAATAGTTGCACCCTATATAAAGTTTTCGCTTCCAGAAACAAACCCTACACTACACGATACAGAATCTGGCTAAGTAAGTTAAAGGCTTGACCATAAGATAATTTCAAGTGGTTTCTTAATTAGAGTCGAATTCTGACGCTGCCACACCGGGGGGAGACTGGGTGGGTACAAAGTAGTTGGGAGCTAGAAAAAAACAGGAGCAAGAAATCGATCATTTACACAGACATCGTCTTAACAAGCTTAAATACACGTAAAAATCAAAACTAATGCGAATGAATTTATGATTCTAAAAAATACCTGCAGCCTTCCTCGGGTCATAGTACCCTCCCGCGTCGGGAGTTTGGGATGCTGTGTTCCCATAATCAAATGATTCAAAATTCTGATCTGACAACTCTCCTTCACCTCCAAAAGAATACGAGGAAAATTCTCCGTAACCACCTCCAGGTGGACTATAAAAGCTCTGGGATGTGCCCTGGCCTTTCCTACCCGCCATCCTTTTCTGCATTAAGCTTCAAGTAGATGAGCTGCAAAATATTATAAAGGGAAAATTTGATAAATCAACAACAATACGAAATAAAAGTCCACGGATTGAAAATTGACATTTTCTTTCTATCAGCAACTTTCTCCACACGCATTGAAGGATGGAAACGGATAAAATTCAATGTATTTTCCTTACCGAAAACTTTTGATTCACAGTATCCAATAATTGTGTTCAAATAACAGTCGCCGATGAATTCGTATCCTATTAATGGTGAAAACTTGTTAAATGAAGAATAATTATTAAAAATTAATGCTTGGCACAAGAACAGTTTTAACAAGAATATTTCAAATCAGCCTAGCCGCTTCAACATCTGTGGGAACTGTCAGCTGCAATATGTGATTAGTTAGGTTAGAACCGGGTATGATTCCGCTATAGAAAGATTTACTGATTGATCGAATTAGGTAAGATAATTTCTTATCGACTGTAGTTTCTTCACGATAATGAAAATTGTAAAGTCGTAGTAGTATTATAACTTCGAAGCAGGTGTATTGTTTTCAAAGTGGCAACAACAAACAATATCGGGAATTCATTCGGATCCCACTTTCCCCCTTAGGAGAAAAACATGATCTTATGACTCAAGTGGCCAAGAATCGGGGCATTGTGAGACATTCCTGCTCGACGTGGAAGAAAAAAATTGAATATTTTTCGCGACTTATTAGCTCTTACAAGTTCCCTAAAGTACTTCAAGTTCATATTTCATATAGATGTTTCATATATCTCCTTTAATACATTCATTCATATGCCATGGGCCATGGAATGGCAATTTATAATACACGTTCGTTAATACATAGTTAGTTAGTATTATATTAATTACGCATTACGCATACTCATATGTACTCTTCCTATAAAGGCAACATCCAGCTAAAGCTAAAGCGATGATGGTGATGACTCGCATTTTTTTCTTTACATTACGTAAATATGGTTTAAAAAAGCCCACACTCGTTAGCATTGCCAGCCATACTATAGGTTGCATTTGGCATTCGCTTGCCTTTTGGGTTAGTTTGATCTGAAAGTCTACCTATTCCTCTATACACACACACTATCACACGTAATGCTAATATTGCTAATGCTAATGCTGCTGCGATCTTCAATGTAATGCATGGTTTATGTGTTTGTTGTTGTTTTGAAATGGTCATACGCTACGCACTTCTCCACAGAAATCTCGAATCCTCCACTGTGACTGTACTGTTCTAGTTTAATTAAACGCATAATAGTATAGCAACGGAAGAATAATCGACTATCAACTTGTGTTACCAAATTACCAATACCAATAATCCTGCTATAAAATTATCGAATGATGTGAAGTGAAAAACACTAAATTATTCCAAAAATTATTTTAAAAAATCGGAGTTTCAAGATTAAAATTTTTGTTAATGCGATTGATGGAGTGAAAACAAAGCTATTTTTGTCAGTGACTGGTTCAAGGCTGAAAGACATTTCTTCCAGTATTGATATGTTGACTTTAACGTAAGTGTAACAATAATAAATAATTATTAAAGTAGTTTGACGATTTGTGTAAACCTTAATTTAGGAAATATTTAGGAAACGGGCACAGGCAAAAATTTAATCTGAAGCTAAAGAAATTCACGTGTTCTGAATATAACAATGCTAATTTTAAATTTGTATTATTTTCCCTAGATAATTCAACATGTCTGACTCAGTGAATCAGATCCCAGGTTCTATTCCACCAACGGTAGCTACCACTTCTTCTTCCAAGACAGAATCTGTGCCATTTGAAGTCATCAATATGAAAAATCTCTCTCTGGGTCCTGTTTGCTCCTCCTGCGACAGCTTATGCAAATGTACTTCCAGGAAAAAATCGAAGGAGACACCTTTCCCGTATTTCTGGAAGCGAACGGTGAGCAGTGCAATTCAGAAGCGGAAGAAAGTTGGGATGTTGAGCTCATCTCCTCTCAGATATATTGTTGCTTCGGAGAGGAAAAACGCCAAATTAATTTTCAACAACGCACAGCTTGAAAAGAAGGAAGAGAGCACAGGAATTCCACCAGATTTATTGGCCGAGAGGAATCTTTTTTCACAATCCAGTACTACCACCACCACTTCCAGCATTTTCAAAGAAGCAACCCCGCTATCGACTCTACCAAAATTCAGCGCTACTCTCAATTTCCGGGAATCACAACTGCACCACCAAACAAATAAACGCTTGGGCCGATTCTTACCTTCTTCTGCTAGCCGTAGAGCAAATTCCCCAAGATGGAAGAAGAGGATGAAACTCAGTTTGCATGATTTAAGATCTGTTTTACCTGCAATTCCTGAAGAAGGCAGTAATTTGTGTGAGCAGTCTCTGGATCAAAGAAGTCCCAATGTTGATGGTTCAGCGTCAAGCTGTTCCCAACAAGCCCTAATGGAAACGATGAACGACGATATTACCATTAATGAGCTCGCGAGTTACTTGGATGAATTCGTGTACATCCCAAAGAAAATGAGCCCCATGGCGGAAATGATGTACACTTGACATAATGTTGCAGAACCGGTGCTGAGGGAGGAGCCAGAAGCTGAAATTGAGCTGGATTTGTTGGATGATAATATGAACATCACATCGTAAAACGACACGAACAGTTATAAACGTCGGGGAAAAATTTAATATCATTAGAATAAGTGAAATCGAGTCGAAATATTGTCACTTGTGCACACATCAACATTCATATGATAACATAATAATAGATTAGTATGTGTAATCAAAATCGATATTCGATATATTTTCTGTGTGTATATAATATATCGATGTGTTTCGTTTATTATATGAAATAAGTCTGATTACAATTGAAATTAAGCTAACTAGATCGAATTGTGAGTGGTGAAATCGTTTTAAAATTACACGCTTCAATTCTTTACACTTTGTTAAATTATATGAGAAAAAACAGGAATCATTTACAGAAAACAGTCTGTCTTCTCGTCTTATACTTTTCAATTTTTGAATTCGCATGAATGGATTTCAAAAGAGAAATGTTGCTCATTTTTGCTGTTTCTTTTCACCTTACTGTATTGTATTCTTGCTGTTTTTTGTATTTCCTGTACTAACTAAAGTCACCAGATATGGCTGTTACTGGAGAGTTAGATATATTTGTTTTGCGCATAGGTAGAAAGTAGATCATTGTTATTCTTTATTCAAGCCATAGTTTGCGTACGATGTTTTACCCTTATTTTATGCAAGTAATAATTTATATTTCCAAAAAAATCGTGTTTTTCTCTTCTTATTCAACTACTGCAACTTAATCTTGTTAAATCGCAAGTTTAGAATAAATGTCGATCATTTCAGAGAACCGTATATGCTCTGT
>JAHZNH010000216.1:0-12288 GCA_027744355.1 Tyrannoseira gladiata
CGTTCCGCTTTCTGAAATAATCATATTGTAACTTTCCTTCTGTTCCAGTGCTCCAGCAAGGTCTGAGTCAGTCCAAGAATGTTTTCTCTTGCCTACTTTCATTTTGCACTACTTCTTGCTTCTTGAAAGATTCCAAAACACAGGAATTTTTTCTTTCTCCACAAGCGACTTACTCCCACTCACCATAAAAGAAAAGGTCTTTTACTCCACGCATACGATTTCAGAGTTTTTTATCTTTCGTGCAGAAAATTACATGCCTAGAGTATCAAAAAATAAGAGGAAAATTGCTGGCGATAAAGTTGTGTAGCTTGTTTGCGACAACAAAATGCAGATGTACCTAAGTACTTACTACTAGTAGTAGTAGTACATAACTGCAGCCTACGACTTGGACTTGACTGCCATATGAAAATGAAACAAAAAAGTATGAATAGAAACGGTGCCGGTGGTGGTAGTGGATGTTTGAGACTCTAGGTATTATTACATTTTAACCATGTAAAGTTGCAGATTTCTTCCTTCTCCTCCGCGAAGACGAGTCTGGGCCAAGGCGTAAGCGACTCTGACTCTACTCCACCACTCTAAAATATTGTACAAGTTCTTTCTTGCATTGAAAAGGTCTCTTTTAAAAAAAGTATAGCAGCGCTAACGACACTCTCACTCCGACTACTTAGCATGGCTCTACCCTAATGGTAAAAGTCGAAACGCAGGAAATGCGAAAACGGAGTCATCCCCCTCTGTTTTTATTGGGCCGGATGGAAGTAAAGCTCTTAGCAGAAAAAAAGGAATGAGACACTGACGACGGACAGAGAGGAACACGGTGACGAGGACGATGCAATGGAAGTGGAGCGGATTAGTGAGAAGAGGAGAGTGGAGGCCGGCGAAGAGGATGAAATTGAAAAGTGCATTACTTACTCGAGTCCCTTGTTGCTCGACCATTATTTGCAAAAAAATACGAGGGGTTTTAATGAAAGACCGTCAGCGAAAGAATGGAATTTTGCAAAGAGGAGGAGGGGGAGGAGAAGGAGCAGTCAGCCAGCCAGTAACTACGAGCTTAGCACTTAAGTACATACATATATTTCCCATGCAATATTCTCGCACAGTCATTGATTGTAAATTCCTCGGGTGCGTCTCGCTCATCTCGCTTGAGGAGTATTTATGTTGGTATTTTGGGAGAAAGTCAAAGGAGAAGAGGCATAAAAGACCATAAATGATAGCAATGGCAGAGATGCAAGAGAAGATTACAAGTAAGAAGGGAAAGCTCAAGCTTCAATGGATGGAGATTGCTCCTTATAAGAAAACATCATCATATTAGGAGTGAAGCGGCCCAAGTTAGTATGTAGATGGATGGATTCCTCATGGAAAGTAGTATGGGAAGGCTCTGGGAAATAGAAGTAGACTTGCTACTTATTTCAATGGCGAAAACTGAGCTGACCTGATCTGGCCAGCCTAAGCCAACTTCAGCTTTGTTCGCTTTCAAAGTCCCCTCTCTGAAGTTCAGACCGTACGAGTTGGCGTTTATCAGAAAAAAAGGCTCACCAGCCAAAGCCAAGAGCTCTGTTTAAAAACCTTACACCACTCCAACCCCACTGTTCCAAGCACATTTTCCTCGGTGGAAATGCAGCAGCAGTGAGCTTTTGGAAGGAGAAGTGGCTCGACGAGGAGAACCAAGAGCTCTGTTTGAAAACCTTACACCACTCCAACCCCACTGTTCCAAGCACATTTTCCTCGGTGGAAATGCAGCAGCAGTGAGCTTTTGGAAGGAGAAGTGGCTCGACGAGGAGAAATTGGACTTTAACTTTTCGCTCGCTGAACTGAACTCTTGCTGGTCTGGTTTGGTGGGGTAAATATGTGTGGATGGCTGCTGCTCCTTGCTACACAGCAGTCAATATATTTAGGGAAAGGCATAATTCTGGCAAAGAGCTAGCGAGAGAGTGAGTGAGTTTTCTCCTTTTTTCCTCGATATTCACAAGCAGCAGCGGAGTTCCTTTCCCAGGGTTTTGGGTTGGATCCGCAAAAAAGCAGTAAGTAGCAGTGGTGGTAGTAAAGAGAAGCAGAGTTTTTTTACGTGGATGGTAGTAACCCGAATAGTGGAGCTATGGTGTGGTGGAAGTAGTATGCATTACGCTACTTTAGCAAATGGGAAGAATAAACCCCGAGTGAGTGAGCCAAACGAGTATATTCATTCCGCACAGGAAAGCAGGGAGGCAGCAAGCAACGAGCTACCACGCTCACAATATTGCCGTGAAAGAAAAAGAAAAAAAGAAGCCTGCTCGGCTGAGCTGAGCTGAGAGGAATGAAGGCAGTAAAATTTGTGTTCCAGTGTCAGTTTGTGCTTTGCCATCGCGTCTGATGTTACGCTCGTTTCTGTGTGCGTCGTGCTCCAAAAAATCCTTTGTTGCAGCAGTGCAGTGCATGCCTCCTCATCTTCACGAGGGGAATGCAAGAAGAAGTTTGTTCATCTCTCGTCAGTAAACCAATCTGTCTCTTGGAGGAAGATTTGCTAAGGTTTTGAGAATAATTCAAAATTCTTTTGAATGTTGGAAATTCTTTAAATATAATTTGGGAGGAGAAGTATTTTTGTGCAGTGAATTTCGTGGTCGACCGCAGAATAAAAAATAAAGTGGGACACTTTCCAGCAAAGAAAAAAAACTGTATTAGAGTAACTGGATCTATCTGGTCAGAATCTAGCTTGAATGTGAAAGTGAACAAAACAAGATCTACCATATTTGTCCTTGTTAGTGAGAGTGAGTGAGGGACTTGATGAGATAAGGAAGAAGAGGGAGAGTCACAAGTTTACTGGTGGTAGGGACTCCACAAAAAAGGGAAGGATTCATTCGTTCATTGCTCCGGCATCCTATCAGCCGGATCAGTTGCGGGGAGAGAAGGAGGACGCATCCCTTCTGTTTTCCTACCGATATTTCTTTTCCGCGTTTGTTATTCAAGATCAGAGTAAAGTGAGTGAGTCTTTTGCCCCCAGACTTCCTACGGCCCAGACAATTGTGTGTGATCAATCTTGTATCGTTCCTGCATCTTTTGGGACCGCTCCATTCTCTTTTCTTCCTCGTGTACTTTTCACTCACTATTTGTGCAGATTTTTTTCTCCTCCTTCCTGTTCATCGAGTGAGGACTGAAAAGGAAGAAGACTGCTTGATGATAATATATTCTCAACGTATTTTCTATTACTTTCTAATTCAATGGAATCTCTCGTCCACAAAATTCCTCGTCCGCATGTGAACATTGCCAGAAGCTCGGGAATAAGAACCAGTGTGCACAATTGCCATTGCTCGTTGGATGGTCGTCGACGGCCTCCTCTCACTCTTGTCAATTGTACCCTGTCAGTTCCACTCAATCAAAATAAAGTTTACTCACGATTCTTCTTCTAGTGCTGCTGCGAGTGAAAGCATCAAGTTCCCTTTTTCGTTACATATGTAATAGTTTTTGTGTGGTGGAGGTGGTGGTAGCAGTGGAACCCGAAAAAAGAGAAATAAATAAAAAAGGGAAAAAAGGAATGTCAATTGGATATTGCGTAACATTATTGGCAAGCGGAGAAAGCTGGATACGTGTCTTGTGTGAAGTGTGAACATCCTCTGGAAAGAAGGAATTTTCCTTTCCTTGAAAAAAGAAACTAAAGTTTCAGTCCTTCTGTTCTAACAAACTCAACACGGAAAATCCATCGCTCCAACGGTAAGAATTTTGATTTCCATTTTTCCAAGAAGAAAATCCCTGTCGAAATTGGGAAATAATCCAGAACGGAAAAGGGGGAAAGAGGAGAAAATTTTCTTGAGTGGACTTGCTATTGCTCCTAGTAGTAGCTTAAACTACCTTTTCCTTCCACCTAGTTGGACCAGCTTTTGCTCACTCACTCGCTCGTACGTTCGTTGTTTACCTCTGGGATTTCTGTCTGTGTGAAAGGGAAAACGGAGAAGGCGAACAGAAAAGAGTTGTTTTTTCTTCACATCTTAACCGGTTTTACCCCATAGACTTTTTTACTGGACCGCAGTTTCGAAGCCATTATCTCGTGAAGGAGAAGGAGATGCGAGCGCTGGTATTTTTAGCAACATATTTTTTTGAGGTGACCACCCCAAGGATTTTCTGGAAAAATAGAGGCCTTCAAAAAAAAATCCACTTCACTGGCTGAGTGAGTGGAATAAAGTTGCATTGCATCACATCGCATCCAATTGCATTCGGTTCACATCAACAAGAAATTCCATTTCATTGCCCCCAAACCCTAACGCCTCTTGACTTTGCTAGCAGGAGTAGTTGTAGTATTATTGCGTTAACGGGAAAGTTTCAACCATCACTTTATTACTGAGACGGCTCAAGAGGAGCAACCCACCTCATCCGCTCTCATTTCCTGAGTTTATAAAGAAGGATGGATGGCACAGAATAGGAATGTGAATTATTGGATTCAAGTGAATTGGAAAGTTCCACCTCCTCTTTCTCCTTCTGTTGCAATCTTTCGCCCCAAGTGATGAAAGATTATATAAGTATTTTCATGAGACCCAACTAAAGTCCACACTCATAAAAGTTTTTTTCCGTGTTGTCATCGCATCGTCATCCCACGATTTTTCACATTCAATGACAAGATTTGCGCTGACAGTCGAGGGTGAAGTGGGGACACAAAAATCCGGGTGGGATTGTTGGAATGATGGAGGTGGAGGAGAACAAATAAAAAACAGGTTTAATTCCAAATGCAGAAAAAATAGATTCCTCCTCTGAGAGTCCTTGTTAGTTCTCCCCTCGTGTTGATACAGTGAAATAAAAGATGTTCTCCTTCCCGTTTCCCGTGTCCTCTCCATCATCATCCAGGAGAAAGATGATGACGATGATCATCATCGTTTGATGGTTTTGTAGCAGCAGTAGTATTCGGTAGTGTGACAACATTAGCCATAAACACGAGAACAAGCGGACATGGGGACAGGGGTTTGCTTCCTCTTGTCGTCGAAATATCTCTTTTATTTACCCATGAAAATGGGAGGAAGGGAAGTAGCATTTCATTGACAATAAAAACAGATTCAAGATTCCAACAATAATATCATCCACATTGAGAAGACAGTAGTAGTAGTAGTAGTAGTGTGGAATTGGATTGGAATCCGAAGCACGAAAACTGAAGGATAAAAGTGTATTCACGTATTTAATACCTAAATTAAATATTGTGCACGCACATAATCACGATCATCAACATCATCATCATCATTCTCTCATCTCATCATTGTCCGTGCTTTTGATGTGATACAAATCGCTCGACTCCTACTCACTGCGGCTGTTTTGTGTAGTGGGTGTGCTCTGCTCTGTCAAGTATACGGAATCATAGGGTAAATATTAAGTTTTTTATGTCATATCCCTTCCCTTCCCCTTCTCTAGTTAGTGGTGGGGAATCTTGTTGAAATATCTTCATTCTGTTCAGAGAAGGACAAGACAAAGTTTCTTTTCTGAGGAGAGGAGAAAAAAGTCAGTGTAAACTTCCACTCTTTGACTTTGTATGCGACGTATGGAGAACTAATAATACTTACTTACGTATGGTGGGGGCTTGTAAGTAAGTGTATAACAAAAGGACAAGACAAAGTTTCTTTTCTGAGGACACGAGAAAAAAGTCAGTGTAAACTTCCACTCTTTGACTTTGTATGCGACGTATGGAGAACTAATAATACTTACTTACGTATGGTGGGGGCTTGTAAGTAAGTGTATAAGTATACCAAACCAAGTCTCCCTCCCTTCTTCACATCACATCACAATTATTTCTGTATTTTTTCTCTACTCTCTTGCTTACCAAAGCCAAGCCATACTCAAGGCGACTTTGGTGTGCTCACTAGAAAGAAAAATGTCTTTTGTTGTTGAACCATCAAAGCAATTTCTCTACTTTCTTGCTTACCAAAGCCAAGCCATACTCAAGGCGACTTTGGTGTGCTCACTAGAAAGAAAAATGTCTTTTGTTGTTGAACCATCAAAGCAACTGCTTAAGGTAAAAAAAAGTAAAGTTTAATTCGTTTCTGGTGAAAATAGGTATTCATTTCGAGTCCCGCATCACATCTCCTCAGATTTTTTCGTTGCTTCTTGTCTTTGGTTTTGCTTGCTCCCGAAAAAACTTTCATTTCAAGTTTATCGTGTGTGAAAAAAACGTAACTTTTCTCGAGGAAAGAAAGTTGAAGACTCCTAGTGAGTTTTTTTCTTGAAGACTTCTAGGGAAGAAAACACTACTGCTTGGAAAATATTGATATGACAAGAGTCCTAAAAGTCCGAGCTCCTGAACTCAAGAGTTGTGTAAAACTAGCTTCTTTGTCAAGATCAGAAGAGGAAAACAAGTGTTTCCTTGAGAGGATACATTTTAAATGGGTGCAGATCGAGGTGCACTAAATAAACACAGTGGAACTTCTGTACACGAGTCCTTCAGAAAAAAAGATTCTCCATTCATTTAGACTGATGGTAGACTGAATAAAAGTCTAAAAAATTGCTCAGATTTCAACGAAAACGTTTCTGAAATCAAGCTTGATTTCGAAAGCACATAGATGCACTCCAACTTCATGGAGAGATCTTAAATGGTCAGATGCCTGAAAAGTACGGAAGTCTCACCGTATTCTATTTCAACTCAGATCTGTTCAAAAGTTTCCAAAGAGCAAATACGATAAACCTATAATACTATTGATTTACCATCAGCATCGGCTTTGTATTTATATTTTCCGTGAAACAAAACACTTTCAGATTGAATTCCCCCTCTTGAAAAACATAAGATCCAATCGAGAGGACAAACTTATGGCATTGTGTCCAGTCCACTAACAGCCTCTCAACAACAAAGCAAAGTATAAATTCTTGAAGTGATCGAAGGAGTATACTCCTACCTACATGTACCGCATAACGGAGTGTCCAAAAAGTCTCGAGGTTTTTTTTTATACTTCACATCACTTCACCGAAAAGAAAATGGGATTGCTATGCCCTCGTCTTCAAGATTGGATTTAGAGTTCGAGTTTGAGACGGCGATCGAAGTCCAAAAAGTCTCGAGGTTTTTTTATACTTCACATCACTTCACCGAAAAGAAAATGGGATTGCTATGCCCTCGTCTTCAAGATTGGATTTAGAGTTCGAGTTTGAGACGGCGATCGAGTCAAACTTGTTCTCACAAACACACACAGGCACACTCTCTCTCTTTCTCGTGATAGACCCTCTTTTCCCTTTCTACCAGCGGGTTTTTCTCTCCTTTCATCATTTCCCAAACAAAAGAAAAAGAACAATCTTTGTTCCTAATTCACTTTTTCCAAACTTTATCTTCGGCCGTAATCAACGTTTGAAAAATTTGTAGACAGATTTTAAGTAAGCTTTCATCTCATCGAGAAAGAAGAGTCGGAATCGATCGACATCCAAATTTTTTACGCATGCATTTACTTGGGAAACCTCTAATGGTAATGGGAAACGGCCCACTTTAAAATTTACTATCATGTCTCCTCTCAAAAAATAAATCTTGTTTGTCAAGCCGTACTTTGCAAGTCATAATGCTCTTATCAATCCTCAAGCATCTAATCAGGTGTCATGTGTTTTACTGCCTCCTCTTACACTCATTATTATCATTTCACTTCTTCTTCAACGCTATACTTCCCCTCAATCGAATCACTCTTCACGGAGGCTGCCTCAAATAATGCTTTATTTTTTTCGTTAATAACTCTTCAACGAGGAGTGGGAAGTACTAGATCACTGAGGAGGATTTCTTACAATTTTATACTCAGCACTAGAGATAGATTGCTCCTCTTTTGTTTCATGCCCCACTACTAGCGAATCCAACGCATGCCAACTTTTTTCTACCAGAATATATATCTCCCATCACGGAGAGTACAAGGTAGTTACACAGTTTTTAAATCCATCCTGGTGACAGAAATATTACGTGCTTTGCCAAAAGTTTCGCATCCACCATTTACTCTCCTCTTATTCTCTCGTTACATAAAAAACAGATCGAATGTCTTCCTTCAGCGTGCCATTTCCCAGTTGCATCGTCCCCCTGTGCTCAAGTCAACTGAGGCAAATCCAATTCTCAAGTTAACTAATCACATCAAAGGAGCTCTACATGATGGGAAAACGGCTTGCAGATTCTAATGTACAGTAGTACTTACTTAATTCATATGCTTTATTACGATACCCATACCCATGTTAAGTTCCTCCTCGTTGCATTTTCTTCATTAAGACTGTCCTCATTCCTCTAGCATTCCACTACATTCCTCGTCAGGAGATGATGATAGTAATTAATACTGCAAAAAATGGGGAAATTGCTACTGATGAAAATTTTCGCGAGACCATTTACTTACTTCGTTGGAATTCCGGGAGTGCATGTGAATGCCTCAACATAATTATGATGTGTAGGTATGCCATTCACAAACTTAGCTTGCGCTAAATGAATTTCTAATGAGGGAGAGGTAGATAAGTAAATACACGCTGAATTGGGACTTTCCATCTCAATTTCCCCCTCCTCACTTATACTATATCGATTGTGTACAATAATTACTTGGAGCATTATTCCTTAATTGCGCCCTTTTTGTTGTTGACTTGCCTCGCTGTGTCATGCGATAGCCGGAGTAATTACTGTTGATTTTTTTACAAACGATTTTCGCTCACCTACTCACTCTCTCATTCATTCAGCCTTGCCTTTCCCAAACTGTAGTTGATGTTGTTTGTCAAAACAATCGCCGAAAGAGGTTGATGTTTGCGCAAACAACAAAATGTGATTTTCGGACAGAGGAAAATATTGAAAAAAGTATTTTCGTTTCTCAATGAAGGTTTCCTTCTTCCAAATGGGAAGTCACGTTCACTCGATTTACAAAAAAGCAGAACCGCCAGCAGTGTAAATCCACCTTGAAGCCCTAATCCATTGCATTTCATGCATCTCTCGGAACCGTGTGGGTGGACACGAATGATGTATTATGTTTTCCCACACGATATCAAAATAATGTGCGGTGGTTTACCAAATTAGACAGTTTCCGTGATTTCAGCCAAGTACACAAAATCATAAAAAAATGGTTTGTTCTGAAAGGAGCATCATTTCCATCGAATTGAAGAATCCTTCCTATTTATTTTAGTGACAAAAGGTAGCATAAACCACATCAGATAAATAGATCATCATGTCCGTCTTCTTTCTCGCGGGCGAAATGTCAGCCCTTCAACCGTCTAAATCAATAAAAATGTGACGCTCCAGTTTGAAATCGGATTCCATGAAAAATGCATTATAACATGCACTAGCCGCCGGAAAGGTTATAACCCTCTCTCCGTCCTTACCCATTCGGTCGCGTTTTTTCCTTGATATGTTTGTGTGATATCTCCCACGTGAGCACGTGAGCCTAACTTCCAGCCAGAAGACATATATTATGTCTGGTGTCACAATGCCCCTCAACGGAATCCATACATAAATAATAAATGGAGAAGAACAAGTCATTTTGAAATGTAATTAACGCTTATAAGCTTTCGAGTCGAGCTATAGTACTCTTTTTTTATTGTTGGTGACAAAAACATCCTCTAGGAATAGAGGTCGAGCTTGATAAAATCATTAAATTAAGGATGTGTTCATGCTGTTGTCGCAGTCAGGCGACGGCGACAAAGTCATAGTGTTTGTCTCCATCTATTTCATCAACATAATCTCCCCTTTCACCTTATTTTTTTTACAGTGCAGTGAAACTGGAAGTGGAAATAGGATTTGACGACTCCATATACGCTAATAACTTTAATGAAGTAAAGCACTGCAACTATCAACTCCAGGCAAGTCAAGTCGAGTCCCTACCACCACCTAAGCTGCTTTTCACAAATTTACGGGTTTATTTCCCAAGATTTGACTCGAGTGTTCGGGACATGTACATTTTTTCCACCACCATAGCAAATAAGTACATTTCCTTATTCACTCCATCCATCCATTCATTCGTTTCCTGTAGTAGTGTGCACTGTAGATACTCCAACCGGGCATTTATCTCTCTGACAAAAAAAGCACTAATCGAGTTAGTTAGGGAATCGAATGCAAGGCCAGGGCGAAACCAGTGAGTAAAAGTGTATCAATTCTATTTCGGAGGAAAAGCGGCTTTGACAAGATTATAGCATTTTGATTACACAAATTATTATCACAGCTTCCCCTCCCAATTTCCTCTCTCTCTCTCTTTCTTCATCGTGCAACTGGCATACCCCCACTTACTTTTTTGTTGTTGAATCCAATAGAGGAGGGGATATAAAAAAAAGTGAGTGGTAAAGGAAGAGAAAAATACCACGGGAGAAAGTGATCATTTGGGGGAGGAACGATTATTTCGGTGTGAAAGACGGAATGAGTGAGCAAATGCAATGCATCGCCGTTTGCAATGGCATCCAGAAGCAAATCCCCAAGCCCAACGCTCACATGCTTTCCCCTGCCTCCACTTCCTCTTTAAAAAGGGCAGATTATTATGATTATTATTATTATGATCGTGCGATGGAGAGCTTAAAAGACTGTCTCTTCTTCTGCTGGTAGCTTGTGCACGTTGCTGGTTCTGGCTCCAGGATTTTTTCCCTGAGTTTGGAGGGAAAAAACAATTGTTATTACTCACGCCTAGTGTGACGATAACACACGTCCAGCTGCGATAGCGTCGTATATAGTTTGGTTTCCGTACAGCGAGTGAGTATTGTCTCTAGGAGGAAGAAGGTTTCGTTTTTTGGGTGGATGTATTCTCCCAACTCAATAAAAGACTTCGGAGGCTAGTTCTGAAAAAAAAAATCACATTTCCCCACTCCCAACTTCCTACCGATCTGAGAGGAAAGAAAAGTTGGAGAGCAGTACAGGGAGAATATTGTTACAGGCCACGAATAGCAATGCACCTCAATTTCACTACAAGTAGACACGTTAAAACCGGATTTTTAAACACTATTAAGATTATGGCTCTGTCCGTTCGTTCGACTTAATTGAAGTTTGTAGTGCCTTCATTATTACTTGTACTTTGTACTATGGCATAGTAGTAATAGTTAGCGTGCCTCCAGCCAGGGAAAATTGTGNCACGTTAAAACCGGATTTTTAAACACTATTAAGATTATGGCTCTGTCCGTTCGTTCGACTTAATTGAAGTTTGTAGTGCCTTCATTATTACTTGTACTTTGTACTATGGCATAGTAGTAATAGTTAGCGTGCCTCCAGCCAGGGAAAATTGTGGACATTGAGCTGTTCTTCCAGCAAACCACACGAGTCGAGTGTGGAGTGGAGTCGTAGTCGTGGTCTTTTTTCCCAATTACTTCCGCACATGAAAACGCATTTTCTTTCCGGAACAGCCTTAAAACAAAAAAAACTTAATTAAGTTTCATTTTCGAAAGCCACCCGTATGTTTTTATTATGCGGTAGTAGTAATACTTTGTAGTCGCTTGAAGCCGGTACTGTTTCAATGACGATATAAAGCTCAGCTTTCGACATTGGCACTGACTTGTGCTCGTGGCTGTGCGTAGATTTTTTTCTCTCCGAAAAAAATAATTCAATACGTGTCCCCGTTCGCCACTGACTCTAATTGGGAGTGAGAGGAGCCAACTCAACAGATTTGATTTTAGCCTTTGACCGTTGACAAATGAGATGCTCATCCAGACTCGATTTCACGTCCTTTCCCGAGTAGTCTTGAGTAGATTCTTCCTCCCTCCTCATTCGAATTCTGCACTCTGGCCTCGACCAACACTTCTGTGTGGAAAAAGTGGTGGTGCGTTGCCTTGCCCAACACATATAATTTTGATGCCATTAGCAGCTCGCTTGGCAACTACCCTCGTCTACAGTGGCGTTGGCGTGGCATGAGTTCATCAAGTTCAACTGAAGTGAAAGCTTCCCTAGACCAAATAATTCCATGCGAAAGGTCTCATTAATAATTCGGATTAAGTGTAGCACACTGTCAGAACAAATCAACTTCCCTTCCTTTCTTTATTCATTCCCTCGTTCTGCTAGTAGTACTCCCACTCCCACACTCCCTTTTTCTTTGCATACTGAATAGGAAAGAGAGGGAGCGAGTTCATCGTGCTCACTCATTTTAGACAAGTAAATATCATGTTTACTTTTAGTAGGCCATGCATCTTATCATTTTGTGGACTTAAGGGTTGCGTTAAGTAAGGAAGTGGTTGCGAAATCACAAACTCATTCAAACATCCTTAATCTGGCTTCTCCTCTCCAGAAATTCTGGATTTAAGCTAGAGGCTCACTTGGTGAAATGTAACGAAAAACGAAATTAAGTTTTCATGAAGGGCTGTCGTACTTATTTTATTTTACTAATTTTTACTCAACTGCTGCTATAATACCTTACTTCACGATCACTTCCAATTTTGCTTGCTTTTGATACT
>JAHZNH010000217.1:0-10540 GCA_027744355.1 Tyrannoseira gladiata
CGATAGGATAATCATAGGACATTTAACATTCTTGTATGTGAGTTGTTTGAATTAAATGGTTGAGCAGTATTCCGAAGGCGCATTGCATTGTAATCACTTTGAACACGCTGGCGTCCCTTCTGTTCACAAGAGGAGTTCACAGCTAAAGTCGGAATTCATTCTCATCATCAAAATCATCATCATTCATTCCATTGGGCACACGAGTAGTACATTACATATTGCTTGCATTTTCATTCATTCATTACTTCTTCATCGTGCACAGATTCCCTGTGAAAATGTGGATGAGCAAAGTCACAACGGAGTGAGCGTGTGCATTTTATAAAGTATGTGGAGCTCGAGCTCGTCTCCTCACTCTTTGACTGAGACTTGCTCGTCGTCTTTGCTCTGATGCTGATGGGAGAACCGAGATGAGATAAACCAGTCATCCATCACACAGGGTTTCCTCCCTCCCTCCCTCTCCCTTCTTGGTTCTTAATGCTCACCCCATGCCACCATCACCATCATCAATATTCCGTGATGTCCAAATCGACCGCGAGTTTTTACCCCTCTTGTTCCGCAGGAGGAGCAGCGATAAGATCCCCGACCAATTTACATATGGCCGGATTTCCCAACAATCGTTCCCCAACCCAATGCCATGAATCTTGTGAAACCTTGCTCCCTCACTCACTACTCATTCTCTTTTTGACTCATCTTGACATCCAAGCGAGGAATATTATCATTCCTCTATGCACAGCCTTACGAATGGTTTTTAGGGATTAGAACTTGCATTTCGATTCGATTTCATGTTTCATCCATTCTGCATGTTCCTCCTTGGGATTAAATCAAACTGATACTGATAATCATAGGTAGTGGTCTTGCTACTACACTCTCTTCCTAATTTTTTTTACCTTCGGATGATAAGCACATGAGATGAGTGGAGTGTCGAGTCCTTTCTGAAATGTTAGACCCCGAGCCAAAAATCAACATGAAAATGATACTCGATAAAAGCCTCGTTCACTGCTGCCTCCCACGCCAACAACATTTTTTATTCATTTTTCCAAGTGGCAAAAAGCTCGCCGCTCAGACCAGCTCACAATGCCCCATAGAGAGGAGGTATGGCCAGACTTCTGTATGAATCGCTCTCATATCAAATCACCTCACCATCCTTCTCCTCATCAGAATCACGAATCCAGAACTGAACTCCTCATTGAAAACCCAGTGACTTCTAGCAAAAAGCCTCGAAGGATATTGTATGCACGTACATACTTATGGCATATCATATCATCCTCTATCACGGCCCTCCTCATCTCTCTCCTCGATATTAGCATTTTTTGGAGGAAAACAACAAAAACCCCAAAGAAGACCGACCGAAGCGAGGAGGCTCTCGGCTCTCCCCTGAGTTAGCTCTCCCCATGTTATGTTCCAGAGCAATAACTACTACTACAGCATCTCTCATTTCTCAAACAGGAGCCGACAACATATTACAGTGCTCGATCATTTTCCTTCCTCCACTCACTCACTCACTCTCTCTCTCTTTCCATTTCGGTCGGCTCATCGTGAAAAAAATTATATTCTGTCTTTTTGGTCTACCTCCGCGCCACCATCATCATCATCATGAGAAGAAAGCCGCTCACTCACTCGCTCGCTGCTGACAGATGAAGCGTGATAGCATGCATACCATACCATAGTGCCATAGAATATTATAGCCTCGCTTTTATGGTCCTTCTCCTCCGAGTTCAAACACACAGCTTCATTTCCAGTCACCTCCCATCTCATTATGCAATCGACTTATTTTCTCCTTTCATCCCACATCCATCCATCCCAATGCCTCGATCAGGCATGCATGCATCCCGGAGTAAAGTAATCCACTGAGAAGTCACTCACTCACTCGCTCGCTCGCTCGCTCAGAGATGATGATAGCGATGGTGATCATCATCACTATGATCATCATCACCATCATTATTCCATTTCTTTTCAAAGGACTCTGCTTCTTTCGCAATCGTAGGCCTAGAATGATGATGATCATGGTCTTGGTGGTGGTGGTGGTACGCACACATCACCCCACCAACACAACACCACCACACCACTTCCCCATATTCAATCCCACCACCAAGTCAAGCCGAGCCAAGCAGTGGCAGCGTAATATTCTCTCTGCGAAGTAATAATAATGCAAATGTAACATTCTTGATAAAGCGAAGAGGGAGGACGAACTATAAACGTGGAGGAAAACTTGAGTGAAAAGCAAGATAATATGCCAGAACAGGCATCTCCTCATCTCCGGTCTTTATCACTTGAGTTGAAGTTGGGGCGAGCAGGAAAAAAATATCCTGGTGATGATGATGATGATGAGATGAGCTCCAGATCAAGCTCACATTCTCCCTACGTGCACAAAACCAGAGCCAGAGATGTACGTGCGTTCGTTCTCCAGAGCCAAACTGTCAGAAATAGTAGTAGTAGTTCTGGAGTTTTTTTTTGTGCCGTGTCTTCCCTTCCGCTTCAATTTTCCCACGACTTTGTAATATCATTATCATACACGAAGTCAATTCCGCTCACCTCCTACCTGGAAAATTCCATCTCCTCAATCTGATCTGCTCCCCGTGTAGAAGCCCCTCTTTTTCAGATGCCGAATTTTTTATCACCAAGAACAGGAACAGGTATAGCAGAACAGAGCTTGAGCCATTCCACCAAAACCTGAACCATCAAACATCAAGCTGTACGTTCGAGATTTTTCTTTTTGGAATTCCTTATTTTCCTCCGCTCCGCTCCACTCTCGCCCAAGTCCAAATGTGCTTTTTTCGTAATTAGGAGGACGGAATCAAATGGGGGAAACTCTACTGGAAAAGGATTGGCATTGCCCCGAGATAAGTACCAAGACCATGCATCCGAGTACATTGGTGGCTTGGCAGTATCTAAGTGCATTTGGGGAACTTCCTTTCCGTATATTTTCTTCAAAAACAAATCTCGCCGCCTTCAACCGCTCCCAGCTCACAGCCCATCCCTTCCCGTCTTGTGTAGTCTGCGTGCCTGGGGAAATATTATTGTAGCATTAAAATTGCTCCGGCTTCAAACAAACCCTCGTGGAATAGCGGACGCGCTTCCCTCTAAGAAGCTGAGAGTGAGTGGATGAGTGAAGCCACTAGCAGAAGGAGTTTGCTCCTCTATTTTTTTCTTGAATAAAATATTCTGATCCGACTTGTTTTCGCCGAGTCTCTGTGAGTGCAATCATTCACTCGCTCCACGAAAAAGGGGAAGAATACAGACTAGGGTGAGGAGTGGTGGTACCACGTGAGCACTCAAGGAAATGGCCCGTCATTCTTTCCGAGCCTCTGAATGATGTTGCAGATGTAGCTATTACCACTGAGAAATAGGGAGATGATGACATGGAAAGGGCATAATCACGGAAATTCTCTGTGCATTGTGAGCCCTAGTAGTGAGCTTGATATCTTCCTTTGGTGAAGGGAGGAACAAAGAAGGAGATTGAGGTTTTCCCCATAAATGACATATCCAGCCGAAAACACAATGAAGCCAAGCCAAGACAAGACAAGCCACCTTTGCTTCCCCCTCCTCAATTCTCCTTCTCTTCCAAAGAGTCCGATTGTGTTTGGACTGGATTGAAAGTGAAGAAAGAGCATGTACATATGAGTCGTCTCAAGTCACCTTCACCATGGTCGCGAGTAGCATCACGCAACACGATCGAGCACGAGTCATTATGAGGAGGAGGAGGTGGAGGAAGATCATATTCGCTAATCTCCTAGCGCGTCCCCGGGTAATACGAGCCCGTTTCATTACTCCTTAATGGCACAAAAAAAATCCTTCCTTCCCACACTCATCCTCCCAATCCCAATCTCAATTCCTTTGGTTCTGGTTCTTGGGATTGGAATGGAATGACTATGGCTTCAACTTTACAATCATTACTAGATCCTGGAAAATTCCGCTCCAATTTGGGGACTTCCTTTATCTCCAGAGAAAGGGGAAAAAATCAGAAGCTGTGGTGCTTCCATCGCATTGTATTGCATCGTCTCCTCCGTGTCGTTTCGTATCAATAGCTTGTGAGCTCTATTAGCAAGGGGCTCACCACCACCGTTCCAATTCCAATGCTGCTGCCCCCACCACCACAATCATCATCCTCCTCATCTTGCGTAAGCAAATTTATAGTCTGGCATATTATCTTGCTTTTCACTCAAGTTTTCCTCCACGCTTCACAAACATGAACTCTCTCTCTCTCCCTTTGTTACGATCACCATCATCATCATCGTCATCATTTTATACCATCGCCGTTTCAACTCGACTAAAGCTATTATATTCTATGGAGCATGCTGATGATGATGGAGTGAGTGAGCGAGCGAGACGGGGGAAAACTAGTGGGAGCGGAAGAACATCAGTCCTACTCGTTCGCTCTCTCTTGGCCTTGCTTTCGGTCTGGACTTGTTTTTTCGTGACACCCTCACCACTACTTCCACTCATTCCCTCTGTTTTCTCCTGGACAAGCGTAAAACGCGAAAGCCAAGTCATCAACATCAGCATGCCTCAGCTATCATCACAGACCATAGCTATCATCATGAACGTCGTCATTTCCATCATTGACAAGCCGTTTCTCCAAAAAAAAGTTCAGCTACAGCATGCCTCAGCTATCATCACAGACCATAGCTATCATCATGAACGTCGTCATTTCCATCATTGACAAGCCGTTTCTCCAAAAAAAAGTTCAGTTCAGTTCAGTTGAGTCGGGTTGAGTGAAAAGGAAAAACGGAGCATCATCACATCACATCGCATCGCATCGCCCTCACTAGGACCAAGGAAAAAGAGCAAAGAAGCGAGAAACACACCGCGTTGACATCCACTTTTTTTGACGGGAACAAGGAAAAAACTTCTCTTTTTTTTAGTTTGGTTATGCACGCAACCCGAACCGAGCCCACCACCTCCCCTCCCATTCCTCAGAGCTGAGAGGAAGTTTTAAAAAGCGATTGCGAACATTGTGTTCAGCTCACAACCCACTCCGTCCTCCTCCGTCCAATTTTCCCTTCCGAGTAGAAAGGAACTGAGTGGGTGAGCGAGTGAGTGAGTGAATTGCACGGGACTACACCGAGAGAAAATTTTCCCCTTCAAAAAATGCATGTTACGTCGGTGTGGTGGGCGGATGTGAAAGTTGAACCGAGGCAAAAAAAAATATATCTCGGGAAGGGAATGAATGATTTTTTGCATGGAAGCCTTCATCCATCCAACCAGACTAGAAGGCTTCTACTGGATGGATGGGAAGATATTGGAATAATGCTAAACCAGAGCTGATTTTTTTTCTCATGTGCCAATCGAATCGAATCGAACTCTCTCCCCCCGAAAGTGAATATTCTCCCCCGGATTTTTTTTATTCCTTTCCTCCTTGATGTTATCCATTACTGGGGGAAAAGCCCTCACCCAGCCACCGGAATGGAATTATATTGGGTTGGCTCTTCTACTACTCGAGCTGGAATTGTGTTGTTGATGTTGGATTTGAGTCGAGTTCGCCTCATTTCTCTTCCTCACTCCAATCCACTCCACTCCCATCTCCTTTTTTTCACTCTTCGTGGAGCAGTAGACACAGAAGAGCAATGAGCACTACTTCCACTAGTGCGCTTCCATACGAATGCCATGCCAGACCAGACCAGACCAGACCACATCCACATCGGGAGAATTATAGACACGCCAGACCAGACCAGACTAGACCACATCCACATCGGGAGAATTATAGCGCTGCAGAAAGCCTCCTCCTCCCCAATTCCATTGTGTTCTATTAGGCTCTCGCGGTAGTAGTTTTTTTTGGTAGTTTCGCTCCTCTATTTTTCCTTTCCCAGCAGCAGTAGTTAGTTCCGAATGTATATATTTTTTGCTCGGTAAATGGAATCCCCCTCGCCTCCGCAAGTTTTCCTGGCTGTCAGGAGGAAAATAGTGGAAGCCTTACAGAATAGGCACCACCACACCAAAACTCGAACCCATTCCAGAAGCGACTGCACTTATTTTCCTCCCAATTTTTTTTCTCCCTGCTTTCGCGACTATTTTTTTCTGGGCTGAACCGAACTGGTGCACCAGTTATTTTCCAGTGTGAGAGTATGGAAGCGTGGAAGCCTTTTTGTTTGATTGCGAGAGCCTACAGAGTCAAACAAAAAAATAAGCGTTCACTCTCCCAATTCTCTCCTCCGCTCCCAAGTTTGGCTGGCTCCAACTCCAACGAGGACGACGACGGTGATGGTGATGGTGGTGGCGGTGGCGAATGGTGGTGTTGTGATGCGATGCGATACCACACCGAGAATAATACTAATGTAATATTATATGAGACCGAGAGGGCTTCACTTTGAGTGAGTGAGTGTGTACCCCACCTTTTTTCCCTCTCGCTTCCTCTTCCTCACTCCACTACCACTCTGGTGGAGTTTCACTGGAATGGAATATTTCCTACTTTTATGGAAATGGATGCATGCAACCCTGCCAAAAAAAATAATGTGAGGATGGTGATGTGATGTTGCTGCATGGTGTGGTGGGGGCGATGCGATCGAGAGACAAGGAAAAATTTTTTGTCTGGAAGTGCGTTCATTCTCTTCTCGGTTCTCACTCTTCTTCCCAAAAACGTTGCTCGCCTTCCTCCCTCCATTTTTCCTCCATATGAACAGAAAAAAATGTATTATGCTCAGTGCCGCCTAGACTTAGCTTTGCCGCTCTTCGATAAATGATATGGTGTTGGTTCGTCCTGATACTCTCAAGTAAGTGGGCGAGTCTGGAAAAATATCTCTAGTAGGCCATCATTATCATTTTTGCTTAATTCTGTACGGAAAAATACTCGAGCTCCAGCTCCAGCTCTAACTCCGGCTCATGGCCCTGGACTCAGCTCCGTGGTGTAGTGTGGTGGGTCGTTGGTCCTTCCTCACTTGAGCCGCTGTTTAGGGGAAAATGAGTGTTTCCCTTGCCAAGCTAAGCCAAAGCCAGTCAGGATTTTTTATGGTTCGGGGGAAATACTACACGCGTATCCAGGAATGTCCATAATCCTGCCTTTCCTCTCTTGTAGGAGTACATTCATAACCTCTGGGAAGCAGCGGGATTGCGTGTGTCTGTCTACTCGACACGGGTGTGGTGAGCTTACATTCATCTCTCTCCCAATTTTTTTCTCCAGAAAAAAAACTATTAGTTGGGCTGGTTGTAGCTGTAGCAGTATGAGATAATAACACTGGAGTGTCATGTACTGGAATTTATGAATGCTTATTATTTTCACCGGAGCATGAATATGTGGAAGCGGCACGTCATGCTCCACACCAAGCAGAGGAAAAAAAATTGAGGAGAGGATCGGATCGAGTGGAGGTATATCTGTCTTTCTGCTGAGTTCTCTCTCTCTCCAACTCCAACATTCAAACAATTTTTTTCCTCCACCTCTGCTAATAACAAACAAGAGAAAAGGAGAGGGGAAAAGAAGAGAGGGAGTAGTAGTAGTAGCTCTCCAAACGAAAGGTATATATTCTGGTTTCTGGAGCTCTCTTCAAAACTACTACCAGTTCTCCACCGTCACGGGTGTCATATGAGTTGAGCTGAGTTGAGGGGGAGAAACAAGAGTGTGCCGTGTCCTCCTCCTCCTCTTCGCCCCATTATCAAAATGTAATTTAAGTACCATGTAATAAAGCCAGTGAGCTGTCAGCTTCACGGAACGAATGAATTGCGAGCAAATGAAATAAGACCAGACCAGACTAGAAGGCAGGGATGGGTTCTAGTTCAGGAGATGGGATGGGATGGGATTCTAAAGTAAAAAGTCATTTGGGACACGAGAGTTAAAAAAAACAGGAGCTTGTCTGCTTTCCTGGGTCGGGGAAAAGAGAAGCATGCAATGCAATGGAATGCTATGCGATGCGATACGAATACGATACCATCAAGCCATAAGCCAAGCAAGCGGAAAAAAGAGAAAGTGGGGGAAAATCCCACATAATTTTTCTTTACCCGTGTGCTGTTCGGTGCACGGACTTTCACCTTCACCTTTGAGGGTAGCGGCTTCTTCCGCCCGGAATGTGACATTTTGACCATTCGTCTAGCGTTCAAGAGAAGGATGCCAAAAGTGTCCACTCGAGTGGGGAGTGGAAAGCACGAATATTTTTTTTTCTTTTCTCCTCGTGCAAGAAGCAGAAGCTGAAGAGGAATATAGTATTCCTAGGGCTTTATTCTCCTTTTTTTATTATTTTCCTCTCCTTTTGTGTTCTCGAAACCTCATGTATAAGTCAAAGTCAAGCCACTGCTGTTTTTTTTTCTCGCCAGTTGTGCAACCAACACACACAGACAACACAAAAAGGAATTTTCTTCTTTCTTCTGTGGGAAGAGGTAAGGCCAACTGTGGAAGTCGAATTCGTATAAAGTATTTTTTCTCTCTGAGGTTGTATCACTCCCTTTTTTTTCTTTTTCTTCGAACAGCCTACGATTTTTTGGCTTCGTTCTACTCACTTCTTCTCCTCCTCACTGGTTGGGTTTGGTTCGGTTGGTTTGACAGAAGCCAGGCAGAAATCTTCCTTGCCACTTAATGAAATTCAATGAGATGAGGAGAACGACAGAGCTAGATGAGTCTGTCTCTGCGTCCCCCACCACACCACCACATTCAGTTTTTTTCCCTGAAGTACTAACTCACTACTGACTCATTCATTCATTCTT
Organism: Tyrannoseira gladiata; assembly: GCA_027744355.1. Taxonomy (NCBI): domain Eukaryota; kingdom Metazoa; phylum Arthropoda; class Collembola; order Entomobryomorpha; family Entomobryidae; genus Tyrannoseira; species Tyrannoseira gladiata. Next base: position 8,626 of record JAHZNH010000217.1, read on the forward strand.
TCAAGCAATTTCTGGGGTCCCTGGCTCGCTCCTTTTCTCTCTCTCGATCCAAATGAATTCCCCAGGAAAAAAAACTAACCCACGGATCGAGAGACAACGCTCACTCGAGAAGCAGCATGCAGACAGTCAAAAGCTATTTATTTTAGTAGCCTTGCAGCTTCCTTTCCCTCCGCTCCCTTTTTTTACATGGAATAATAACAACAACAACAAAAACTTTTCCCTATAAAATTGGGGAAGAGGAGCCAAAATTCCTGCTTCGTAAAAAGATAAGATTTTTTTCCTCCTTCTCTCCTCAGAAATTTATTCCGGCTAAACTGATTCGTTCTAGTGGAATAGGGGCAAGTTAGTGACTCGGATATCCATAAAAGGAGCACAGAAGTTATAAAAGTGAGACTCGCGAGAGAAGTTCTTTAAGAGAGTGAGTGAGTGTGCGGAGGCACAAAAAAAATATTCTCGTCCATTTCCTTCCATCCACTTTACCAGGAGGAGTAAGGAGTTCGCCTGAGCTGAGCTGAGATGAGATGAGTCGATTCGAGTTGAACTGAACCTCGCTCCGCTCACTCACTCACTCGCTCGCTTGCTCGCTCTTGGGTTTTTTATATTTTTCTGCTGAGGAGAGGGAAGTGGGAACAAGTGAATCTCTCTCTTTCGAAAAAAAATCCACCAGCGTTCCTATTTACTTGCTTCTGCTCCCTCTCCAACTACTTTCGTTTACGCTCCCACAACCAGATCCAGATCCAGACTCCAGACTCACTTTCAGTCTCGACAGGAACGACGACGTTTGGTTGACTGGTGGAATAGGCAAGAAGGGAAAGATAAATCCCCAAAGCGAGGAAACTCGTCTTTTCTGTCCGTGAGTCTTCTTCTTCTCCCTGACTGTGACTCCGCGAGAGTGAGTAATATTATTTCGAATGGGGAAGTTGTTACAGTTCCTCCCTCTCCAAAGTAGGGACACGATCCCATTGTTCCCTATCCGAGAGAATGTATGTATGTATGAATGAATCTATATATATTGCCTTATTTTCCCCGCATAGGGGCTCGCTCATGTTCCATTCCATTCCATCCATCCACTTTATTTGAGTAAGTGCGTCGCTCTGACTTCTCCCCATATAGAGTTCCAACTCCAACTCCAACTCCTGATGACTTGCTTAAGGTTGAATGGGGAGTTGTAAAAAAAAGAACTGAACTCACTTCTTTTTTTTGGTCGGATTGCTCCAAGCAGTGGAAGTGGGGAGAGTGAGTGAGTGAGGAGCCAGAGAGCCAGGAGCCAGCGAAAATAAGAGAGGAGAGCACTTTTACACGACCAAAATGATAGGCTTCCTTCTTTCCCTCCTCCTTGTTTTTTTCCACTGGTGGGCCTTTGTACCAGCGAAAAACACTTGAGTATTTTTTTGCCTCCTCTCTCTTACTCTTTCGAGTCGGGGGGAAAAATGCGGAGAGAATCTCAACTCCACCAAATGGGAATCTCTGTGAGTGAGGAGGAAGCGCTCAAATTATATAGCTTTCTTTTTACTGATATGGCCGAGTTCCGTGAGTGAGAGGATATTTAAATGCATGGAGGAGGAAAAGAAATCGACGGAGCTCTTGGAGAGCAGCAGACGATGACAATTTCCCCGCTATATCGGCATCAAATCGAGAAACCTTACGGCTGTTTTTGCGGCATACATACATACTTATATATTTTTTTCTCCTCCTCTTGCAGTCACTGTGGAGTAGTAATTTTCTTCGAGGAAGAAAAACACCCACCCATAGCCCCGATATTAGATGGGGAGATAGAGGGGCAGAAAAAAGAGAGCCCAACCAACCAAGGCTATGCGATGTTGGGCGAAAAAACAAATTTACAGAGATTGAATGAAGATTCCGCTCCCCTTTTATTTCCTTGTTGATCTCTCCGTCACTACGACTGTTGGGGAAG
>JAHZNH010000218.1:0-14745 GCA_027744355.1 Tyrannoseira gladiata
GTTAATAGTGGGAGAGTTCAACAAACGTTGTCCCTTTCCCATAGACGCACAAAATCAAGAGTGCAGCCTCAGAGTGTTCATGGAAGGATGCAAGGAATTCTTGCAGAACCAATTAATTTTCTACTGCGTCTGGGACCTCAACCTCTAAGGTGGGCGACAACAAATAGTCTCTAATTAATTTGAACCATTGCCTTGTACATTTATCTGGGCATCATGAAAATTACATCCCGCAAGCAAGTCTCAAGGATAAATATTTTGCTTTTGAAATATGATCAAAAAATTGATTGAAGCCTTCATTTCCCGAGTTAACTTCCTGGTTAAAATTCTAAGGGCATTTCCTTTTCCTTACCGACAAGTTTTTGTGCTTTGTGTACATTTACTCCACAGACGAAGAATGCTAAGAAAATATCATTGCGAGCAACAAACGTATCTACTCACAATATCCCAATATTATTTTTTCTATATCATGATGCGCCCTCGGTACGGCCATGAGCATTCGCATGATCAAGACACGATGATGGTTTACGGCTCACACACAAACATGGATTCTTATTTTTTCCCATCTTTATCTTCTTCGCCCCACCGAGATGGAAGATGGGAGAACATGAATAGAATTCATAATGGAAGGAATTCCTCCCTTTGCTCACACATTTCATACAGAGAGAGACCCCAACGAAATAAGTAGAAATCCCCTCAGATGGGAAAATATATAATGTGCTGAGCTAAACAACGAAACAAGTTCCAGAGACGGCGACCGACCAACCACCCTACTCCCTACCCGACCAAGTTTCTAGCTTCACTTTAGCTCGACTCGAGGACGGGAAAAATCCCACTCCACAAAATCTTTTTTTTCCATCCTCGTCTTCATCATTCTATCTTTCATCTGGTGTGTGTGGTACATATTCCTTCCCTTTTTTACACTCATGCCATCATGATGATTACGAACGAACGAACAAGTGAAACAGGGAACGGTCGTCCATCTCGAAATGAGATGCTCCAACTTTCATTGGATGAAGATAGGCAATGCATGAGCGCAGAAATAAGAGAGTCGAGGAGCATGGGCACATATTTTTTTTCTCTCCCGTGCGCATTTGCAATAGACCTTGTTCAATACGCCATGAATACATCAAACTTGTTCGGCTTCCACATTGATTCGCTATATTTTTGGGAGTTGCACTTTTTAAAAATTAAAATATTTCCCTTCTAAAAATAAAACTATTTTATTTTTGGTCTACCATGATGATTTACGTTTTGCGGGAGAAGTTTGAGTGAAGCAGCATTTATCGTTGGTGGCTCCCCATAATTTAGGCTAATGCTGCAAAAAATCTCTTAGCAACAACAAAGGCGCCGGATCTGGATGGATAAATCGACTCGCTAATGAGAGTGTCATCATGATGACATTATTACTCACGCACTCACTTTACATGCTCTCCTGCCTTTCCCCGAAAGTATAAACACCTCCGCGAAATAAATGGAATTAAATATCTTGGAGTGTTTCTCCCGAGCTCATCTGTGTGGAATGCATCATCTCGGAGAAAATAATCTCCCTTGATCCTCACTTAATCCCAGCCCAAATCCCCGTAATACGGTTTTGCTTTAGTGAGTGAGTGAGTGAAACCATCTCTGCTAATGGTAGACTACACTGTTCTCTCTGAAGGATTTTCTCCTTTATTCTCAGCATTCCTAACCAAATTAGCTCGGCTCTTTTTCGCTATTTTTTATCACGATTTTAATAAAGGAGCGCGAGCTTTCGGATTTTGGGTTGGGAGATGTCTCACATGAAACCAACTTCCTAAAAAGAATCTTTTCGCCTAAAAAATCACACTTTCCTTCACATCTACTAGCTTCTCACATTGTTTCCAGAAATAAGAGATAAAAGTGAGATGCATGGAAACAACCGATCCGATTTCATTCCTTACGGCTGCATAAGTATACTTTTACAGTGCACAACGAAGCGTGATGTTGATGATGGTCGGCGTTGTGGCAGTGATGATCGGAAGGTCTACATATGGAGTCTACCGTAATGCACCCAGGTTCATGGCTTGAGATGATTTTCAAATTGGTGGATGCAATGGAAGGAGAGAAAACGGATAACGAACCTAATGGTTCTTTCTCGTGTGCGCATTTTCCCCTCTACATCATTTCTTATATCGATCCTATCTTTGCTCAGCTCTAAGAAAAAAACGTATCAGCAGTTTCAGCAGCCGATAGCAATCCTTACTTACTCCATGTCTTAGGAACACTTGTTACCGTTACAGTGCTAACTTGCTATCCCGGGAAGTACTTAATTGGGTTGGGTCCCTAATGAAAGAAACTGCGAGCTATTTTTTATCAGTGATTATTACTGATTACCCCTGCTCATTTCCTCATGTAGGGGGAAATGTTCACCGGAGCAGAAACGAATTTTTTTATATGGCTCGTGTCGCCAATAATAAGGTACCTGAAGGAGGGAGAACCTTAACTTTGACATTTTTATAATCCACTCTGAGAAAAAGGGTTAGACTAAGACTTGCTCCCATAAAAATTCCTGCTCCTTTTCTGACACGCTATTTTCTTGCTACTCATGCCATTATACCTTGGAAGTACTCATTTCAGGACTAGCGAGCTCGATAAAAGTGGAATGAGTAATGATGATGACTGAATGAGACAGCTATTTTACGACAGCCCAAAAAAAGAGGCAAGGCCCTCCAACAATATTTTCCTTCAAGATTCAAAGGAAAATCCATGCTATGCGCTTTTGTTGCTCCTGCTCCACTCACTCACAATCAGTCGGCATACGTCCGCCCGTCACTCATTGCGACTCGCACCAGTCCTAACTCAGGCAGTTCTTAACACTATTAATTCTTACTTATTTGCCATTAACCCTTTTCCTTATTCCGGAGGAGGAGGTGATGGTGGATCAGTGGATGCATCTGATTCTATCAATGCCTTACAAATGTGTTTCGCCCTCCCATGCAAGGAAAATTTATCAAGGGCAGGAATGAATCGATGAATGAGCCCCGCACAAACTAGTCCGTGCCCAACATAATATTTCTGACAGGAATTGGCTAAAGCTGTTTTTGTTTATCTACTGCAGCCGAAACCCAATAAAGTACTAGGGACTACCTTGTTCCATGCGCCTTTAAGCTTTTCGCAAACACATCATTCATTCCCGCCTCATATATGTGTGGCAAACACAATACGTCTCCCTTTTCTCGTTCGTGACTCAGCAATTTCCCGATCACCATCACGACCAACCACCACCACCTTTTCCTTTCGTACCGAACCGAACAAACCTGAATGTTCCTATTTGGTTCGTGTTTTCTTGTGATAGACTTATTTTTTAAAAGCAACCACCACGTGAGTCAGTCAGTGTCAACGGAACACTCCAACTTTTCTTGTGGCGCTCAAACTTCCACCAACTTGCGACTACTATCCACCCCCTTTTGCAAATTTTTTTCTTTGAAAAGCTTAAAATCAAATTAGTTATTTTCTCACCCCATCAATGAAGCTCATCCTCCTCCTTCCACGGTATTGTCTTTCACCTCAGTGCAGCAGTAGTGTCTTATGTTGTCACCGTTGAGAGATCGCGTCACCACCACCGAGCTTATTTTCCTTGTCCATTCTCTAAAAAGGGAACTTTGCAAAGTTAATCCGTGGTCTACGAACGAGCACACCGTCCTTTCTACTTAGTAGCCACTTGAGTGGTCTGAGTGAGTGAGTGACAAAGGGAAGAAATGTGACACGTTCCCTTTTCCTGTTTCCCCCACATCTCTCTGATTCCTCTTTTTTTACTGCATATTCTTGTCTCTGGCTCGATCCCCTGGTTAAACTGCACATCTCTCCTCTCTCTTGCAGAAACAAGCTCCAGGAGAAAAAAAATTGTTTAGAGTGTGGACCTGTTTGTCCAAGAGACAAAATCAGGATGTCAGGAGACAGACGGATGGAATCAAACAACAAGTCACCACCACAATGCCAACACACTCCCTCCGCGAATCCCTTTTTTTCTCCTCGACTCCCAGATCCATTTATATATAGTTAGTTTTTTCCTTCTCCTCTCGGTCCTCATCCCAATCCTCGCCCGTACTCACTGCCGACTGACTGTTGAAGAGCAAAAGGAAAGGACATGGATGATGATGAGAGAGCAAATATAGAAGTGGACTTCTCTCTGTCTATTTTCTTGACTTTTAGGTCTGTGTGTTCTCCGCTCAAGTTATGTTGTTTGCCTAGGTTCTCTCTTCTCCTCAACTCGCTTTGCTCGCTCCTATAAAGGCTGTTTGCTTGGCTTGGCTTTAGCTTTCGCTCGTCTTCGTTCTCTATGTTGCATCAAACTCCCCATTTTCTTCGTCTGCGTGATTCTGCTTAATAGAGAAAAACTTTTTTCTCTCTCTTTCGCTTTAAATGCTACAGCCAGAAAAACCCGTCGTCGTCGTCGGCGGCGTGAAATGTCTTTTTTTCTGCTTTTGCTGCAATGCAATATTATTCCCTTCACAGAGGAGATACTATACCATAGCACCAAGTTCGGAGCGTGAACAGAGAGAAAAAAATGCTCTGGATCCTACAGAGTCCATTTAGATATGCATATGTGTAGTATGACTGCTGCGAGTCGGTGTGAATGTGAGTGTGTGTGTGTGTCTTCTATGTACACAGACACGAGCGAAAAAAAGAAGAAAAGACTTTGGCTTTGACTTTTTCCACCACCACCACTACTTACTGCACAAAAAATACTCCTATATGTATAAAGTCTTTCAGAAGAAGCCGCAAGCTTAGAGCTGGCTGGCTGAGTGACTAGAGTCCATGCTGAAACAGTTAGTGAGTGAGTGGGCCTATACTTGTACTTCTGCTTGTGTGTGCAAGCAGACAAACCAACCCAAACCTCCTTTTCCTCCTTTCACGGCTCCTCGTCAAACTCGGGGAGAGGGCAAGGCAAGCCCGTGCATTATCCAATTTTATCCGCAGAATCCACGGGATTGGTAAAGCGAAAGTGTCGTTACGTTGCGTCCTTAGCGCCAGCCACCACCACCGCCGCTGCCACTGTACTAGTTAGACATGAGAAGCCTTCCTTTCTCTTCGTAGTACTACTTACTCGCTTACTCCTAGTTATCATTACCCCGCTGGATTTTTATATGGAGTTGGGAGAGAAAAAAACTTTTGTAATTTCTTCTTTTCTCTCTCTCCCTTCCTCTTTCTCTCTTAAAAATTGGGGAAAAGAACCCTGCCAAGTTTTTTTCTTCTTCTTGTATAGATGTAACTTCCGAGAAGGAATGTATTTACTTCAATAGTACTTGTGTACAGACTCTAGTCTGGTCTGGTCTGGTGATGTGATGATGATGTTGAAACAAGTACTACTAGGAAGGGGAAAGCTTCGCGGAAAAAATAGGCTTGGAGAAAAGAACAGACATCTGAGGAAAAGAGAACCAGGAAGCGAGAATAAGAAAAATAGGAGGAAAAGTCCGGAATAATCGTCTTTCTTCTACACATACTTATACTTACTTACTTTCTGTTTTTCCCCGGCACAGCACCACAGCAGCATCACCAACACAAGCTCTTCTGCTTCTTTTTTATGTACTTTTCCCTACCACGCTTCAGTATGGCTGGTTGTTCCGCGAGCAGCATGTGGTTCAGCAATCAAGTCAACTTTCTTTCCTTTTTCTCCTCCATCCTCCACAAAACACTTTTCTTTCTTCGCTGGGGAGAAAAAACTTCCTATTTTTTCCTGCTGCTGCCACACCACACCACGCCACCACCCAACNATCCTCCACAAAACACTTTTCTTTCTTCGCTGGGGAGAAAAAACTTCCTATTTTTTCCTGCTGCTGCCACACCACACCACGCCACCACCCAACCAACCAGCTTCACTGCTGCTGTGATAGTTGTAGTAGTGTAAAAGTAATAATAAAAACACTTGTGTTTCAAAACATTGCATTTTTTCTCCGTTATTATTACTTTCCCCCTTAAACTGTTTCTTTTGAAATATCCTGAAATGCACATCTTCATCTTTCCTAGTCACTCTCGTAGCGGGATCGGGATCATTGTCGTAATAAAGTTTCTCTTGTCTTAAGTAATTTTTCACTGCGCACTGGAACTGGGAAGACTGCGTCTTTCTTTGAATAAAAAAAGAAGAATATTGTTTTGAAGAGTAAACTCTAATGTGATAAATGAATACACAATACTAGTACTGCTATAGGACAACTACTATTATTACACTCCAGATTTTTTAGGGGGAATATTTAATACAATTTTTTGGAGATTACACTCTGCAATGTCTCTCCGTGTAATCTCGGCGAAAATCCCTTTCTCCCGATGAGGAGGAGTGGATGGGGAACTGAAAGTGGGATAATAATTTGACATTAACTTATTCCTACTTTAGCTTTCAACTGGATTACCTTAGGCTCAAGATACTAGAAAATAGTACTGGAGCTACTACAACAAGTACTACTACCCAGATTTTTCGCGACAAGTATAAACTACAACATTTTCGCGATTTGTATAATGAGGTTGTTAATGAAACAATGCACAACTTTCAATCTACAATTGTAAAATGGAAACTGTTTCCAGCCCTGGTCCTGTTCCTTGTCTGGGTTGTCCGACCTTTATCTCACTCCAGGAATTTTCGTCTTGAAGTTTTGAACAGTGTTCTGTCGCTTCCCGGGGCTAGTCCACTTCTGAAAGATCCACGTTCTGTATTCCTTTTTCTGAGGGGAAGATTTCCCCACTAAAAAATATGCATTCCCACTGAAAAGGTGTGACAACACAAGGCCATAAAGTGTCCAATAAACCAGCACGTTTGTAATTTCCTCATGATACTAATGTTATTTCTCTGCTCCTCCGTTTCCTCACACCATTCCCTGATGCTACAATTACGCAACTGAGCACTGCTCCTCGGAAGCACTTTAAAACTCTTTCGAGGAATGACTCATCCCCTACTTATTGTTGGTAGTTTCCGTCTCCTCCTTGATAATAAATAGGAACAAGGAGTACATTGTTCCAAAAAAGGAGAAAAATTGTTTTTGTTGGAACTCAACAAGCTCAACAAAACAAAATAGGAACGAAACAATATATAGATTCTCGCGACTAGAGAAAAGAAGATTGGCAATGTGATGCGAAGCAACAACGCGTTATTTTCAACAGCCTCATTTTCACTCAACTTCAGTTGAACAATAAGGATGTGGGGGAATAATGAAGATCGGAGCATGAAATTGTGAGGAGGGCGAGTGAGTCCAGGTCCAAGGAAAAAAACGGCAGATTGGATTGGATTGGACTGTCATGCCATGCCACTGCTCCACTATGCATGAAATGGATAGTACACAATAATGCTTTGCGTAAACGTTCAGATTTAAAAAAAAGAAGTAAAAATGCTCTTTTGTATTGTATGCATGGGTGGATAAGATCGAAGGCATCATATCATGATATGATCATATACAAAAATACATGTAGGTACAGAGAGGGGGAATAATGAAGATCGGAGCATGAAATTGTGAGGAGGGCGAGTGAGTCCAGGTCCAAGGAAAAAAACGGCAGATTGGATTGGATTGGATTGGACTGCCATGCCATGCCACTGCTCCACTATGCATGATATGGATAGTACACAATAATGCTTTGCGTAAACGTTCAGATTTTAAAAAAAGAAGTAAAAATGCTCTTTTGTATTGTATGCATGGGTGGATAAGATCGAAGGCATCATATCATGATATGATCATATACAAAAATACATATAGGTACAGAGTAGTAGTAGTAGTGGTAGTGTGCCCAAAGTTTCACCCCATTTTTATATCAGAATCACTTTACTTTACCTCACCATTTTTACAACTTCACCAACCAACCAAGGGCAGTAAGAACAATGTTTGGTGTTATTAAGGTTATATGGAAAATCTTGAGGTAGTAAACAAGACCCTAAAGTTTTATAATACGGTTTGGTCTGGTTTGAGTTCAGTTGAGCCGACCCGGACGGAGTGAGGCGTGTTGGGCGATGAAAAGTCATGCTTTTAAAAAACATTCTTGAGGGAAGGATGGATGGATGGATCGAGGACTATGTAGTACTTCTACCTTACGATGATGATAGGGTCGCTTATTCAAAGAGGAAAATAGTTAATATTTTATTTTTAGGAGATTGTTGAACTAAAGGATGTGCGCTTGGCTGTTTTCGGTGGTGGTGGTGGTGTATCGTTGGATGGATGGATAAATAAAAATGTTTTTGCGTGAAAGGACCTCGTGGATATACGGAAAAGTTGAGAGAGAGTTATTTCTAAGGAGAAAAAAGATCGGTAACCCCGGTACCACTACTACTACTATTTAAGTATGTACATTCCAAGTTGTTGTATGGATCCTCACATTATATTAAAAATGGCAAGGAAGCTTAATTTTTCAAAAGATTCGAAGGGATCGAAATAATGTTGAAGGAAGACACACGAGAGGACGAAGAACCTTTTGAAACAGGAAAGGGAAAAAAGCACATCCCTGTCGTTTTCCTTGGAAAGTGCAAAACTATGAGAGGAAGAGATACGAGGTGGTTCAGAGAAATAAGTACTTTTAGTGTATCTCGCTCACTCGCTCCCGTTATACGAAAGAAGCATTCTTCGGAAAGTATTATATCCACGGAGGAAGAGAATGAATGAACGACCAAGTTTACTATTACAGCCTCCACAGAACCACCACGAACCACCATATCGTCATAATAATATAGCGAAAAAAAATAGGAGAGCGACCCAGCGAGCGAGTGAGCAAAGCGAGCTGAGCTAGAGATCCCCAAATTTTGAAGCAAATGGCCAACTATAAATCCTAGCAATAAATTTTATTACCCCCTCGTCGAGTTTCGTGTAATAAATAACGCACCTAAAAGTCAAACGCCGCGAATATAACCTTTAACCATGCTACTACTACGAAGGGAAGAAGAGGAAAAACGAACATAATAGAATGAGAACTGACTACAACATTCTGTACTCTGCCTTTTCCCCTTATATATATTATTTTCGGGGGAAGTGGGAGCAGAACGATGCTGGAGCTGGAGCAAGGAAGAAAAAAATAAGAGAGAAAGAGAGATAGATATTATGGTTACATTTTTTTCGGGGGTACTCCGCTCTAAATATTAGAGCGCACTCACTACTCACTCCCATAAAAAGTTTTTAAGCTTTTCCTCATATTTACATGGAAATAGAAGGACCAAGACCAAACCGATCTCTATCTTGAGAAGAAAAGAAACTGGGGAAAAAAAGTAAAACAGCGAAAAAAAGCTGCAACATAGTTTGGTGTGGCATCAGCATCAGCAGCAACAGCAACAGTACTTGGAGCTGGAGCAACATCAAAGCGCATAACAAGATGTAAAAAGGGATCGAAAAGGCTTTATAATTTCTTCTTTTTTTTCGGGGGAAGAAAAAATGAGTGCTTGAGTAAAAATGCGTTTTTTCCCGAAGGCGAGGAATCCTTTTTATGGGTGGTGGTAAGGCTGCTAGTAAGTGTAGTAAGTAGCAATAGTAATGTTTTGTGTTCTACATGGGAAGATGTAGGGACTCCTTTTCCTGAATTGAAAGAGATTTTTTTGGCATTGCAAAAGACGAAGGGCAAAAAAAAGAATGGCGGTGGTGGTGGTGGTGTGTGGTATGGTATAAGTAGAGTGTGTGTGTGGTGGCTGGTGACTAAAACCTTTCCTCTCCCGCTCTACAATAATAATGCATTGTGTCGTGTCTTCATATCTCCAGGCCTGAGCTGAGCTGGCTCAGAGAGAGAGAGAGAGTTGGAGTTGGCTGAGTTGTGAGCTGTTTGATCATTGAAACGAGCACGGAGCCAGAGAGCAACAGAATGAAGCACACCTCCAGAAAATGAAATACATATATCAAGGAGAATTTAGCTGTGCAGTTAAGATTATTGAGCTAGGGCAAGGCAAAAGAGGGGAAAATGAGATGAAGTAAGTTTGAGAAGAAGAAGAAGAAGAGTTGGAAGCTCCCTCCTTTTCCCTTCTCATTCCTCCGTATCTCTTTGGCCCTCCTTGAGCATTCAATTTTTAAGTGAGGAGGAATCTCCTCCCAGCTATTAACATATCGCCCGGAGAAGAAGGATTTCTTCTCCTTTTTTCCGGAGAAAAACTTTTTTTTTTAAAAAACTTTCTTCTTTTTTATTAATGCATTGTGCCATTGTTGGTATTTATTTCGGCCCGTAAAAAATTAAACGCGACTACTTGATTCATTACGGGAAAACTTTGCTTGATGCTCCCGATCTTGCCGGGTTTGGAAGGAGTCATCAAAATGCTTAAGTGTGTTCCTCATGAAGAAGATAGTGTAATAAAAGATTGACTGTTATATGGCTAAACTCATCTCCACTCGATTATTTCCAGGGAGAGGAAGTGCCCTGGAAAATAAAGGTTGTCTTAAAATCTCATTCTTTTGCTAAGGTTCCCTCTTTAGGCGTATATAGAACCTGGAAATAAGAACAATTTTAAAGAGCTTTTCAAGGGACTGCAAGTATACTCGTGAGACAATTATTAGCTAGGTAGCCATTTCTAAAATAGAAATAAGTACGAAAATAGGTTTGTCCTGATCTTGATTCTAGACTACCAATATCGACTAATCCTATCTAAAATGGTAGGGCGAATAGGTATTTTAACAAGAAAGGGAAATCTCACGCAACAGCAAATATAAAGTATTCTGTAGTATGAAGTATTTATTGGAAGTAGTAAATGCTAGCATTAAAATGGGGAAAATACTGGAGAGAAAAAAATTCTTGCTGGAAGAAGGAAGCATACAATACGTAAGCATGTTCATACGTATCTTCTTCCTGAACCCGGTATTACGGTGGCTTTGACCCGCGAAGTAAGTAATACGGAAGCAGAAGTTGGCTGCATGAAGCATCCACCCAAGTTTCTTCTGTATGAATAACCCATTCCGACTTATTTTACTATCAGGAGCTTTCCAACTCCAACTGGAGAGAATCTTCTTGTTCTTTTGTATGTTTTGCTACAATGATATTTAAACAATAAGCAAGTTGGATTATATCTTGTTGAATTTTACGAGACACAAAATATAATAATAAGATAAAATTATACGAATAAAATTGTTACTCTCTGGAAAAAAGATTTTCTATATATTTTTATTCGGGGAATGAAAGGAGGAAAAAAGAATACTTTCGTTTTTTTATTACGATGAAACAGATGCAAATTGGGTTGAAAAGCGTGGAGTAATGGAAAAAAACGCGGGGTATGGTATGAGCTAGGGCTCACTGTTATTGTAGTGAAGAAAGGGAAAATGGTAATAATTGGACTAGGGACGTAGTGCCTCATGCATATGCTCCTAAAAATCCAGCGAGATATCATTCCATTCCATTCTGCTTCATCATGGAATTCTCTGATCTCGTACGGAGATTCCAAAAAAAGAACATTAACCCATCCCACACAGTGCACTACTATGAACATAAAACGGTACAAGAACTATATACTTACTTATATCTTACGGGGGAATAACTATGATGTGATGTGATGGGATGCTTCGCTGTATAGTGAGCTGGAATTGGAAATCAGCTTCCATATAAATGTCGAATTTCACGGAAGACTTGAAACAAAAACAAGATTTTACGGCCGCTGATACAACACGGGAAAATATTTCGCACTGAGCTGGAGCTGACACGAGCTACTACTAGCTGAGCTAGTTTATCTTTATTGCATTGAGGAAGATGCCTAGCCCAGACCAGGCCAGGCCACTATAACTAATAACAAAATAGAAACTCGGAAGAGTGGCTGAGGTTAAAAGGCTCAGCTCAGCTCAGTTGTGTTGTTAAGTCCTTCTCCTGGATTACAAATGAGAGGAGGGAGTAGGGACCAAGCCTAGGCCTGGAGCTACTTACTTAGTTGGAAGAGTCAGAGATCCTGAGAATTATATTTATTTCTCCGAGTGAAGCACTCGCTCACTCTCTGTAAGCCCAACTCCCTTTTTATTCATCTGGTTCGGGCTTGGTCCAATCCTGCTAATTAAATACGTGGCGGTGGAAAATTCCACGGAACGTGAGAGTGAAAGTTGCGATTCATCAAAGACTCTGACAATTAGGGGAGCGGGGTGAGGGAGGCACTAATGTAATAATGCAGAGATTGTATATATATATACTACTCTACTTATCTCCATCATTTATTCTGCGAGGTTGGTTGGATGGTTGGTCATGCTCCGACTTGCTGAGCATTTGCCAAAAACGTGAGCGATGATGTGTACAAAATGATACTGGACTCGACTCAACTCAACTCCAGCTCCGGGAGTGAAGCGCTGAACAACACAACGGGATCGTGATGATAATGATGAGAAGTCTTTTGCTGGGGCGTGTCATTATTCCAATGAGAGGGGCAAAGTCAGTGCGATCGTGAATATGATGATGGCGGAGGACGACAACAGCAGCAGCAAGAACAACAATGGAAGTTCATATATAAAAATGAATCTGCGGATTTTTTTCATTAAGTGAGGGAAAATTAGGAACTTCTATGCTAAATGTGTATCGCTACAGTAAAAACGAAACTGTTAAAAGGCAAATACGGAGAAAAACAGTTTCATTGAGAATAACTCAATCATCACTTTGAATGGACTCGCGATCAGCCCAGCTCGATGGATCGAGAAGACATCCTGCGAGTAAGGTTTATGATTGGGCTGGAAAAAAATTATTTAGCCACAAACAAATCAGAGGGAAATATTCTGGACATGGTGGATTGGAATAGAACAGAGCATCAGCAGGAATCTAAACAATAATTCCGTAGTTTATTCTCCATTTTATCTGGGGAAGACTATTACTCTTCTTATTTTCTTTCCAGTATTTTAGTGCGAGGACCAAAAGCCATGTTCCTTATTGATTCCATGTAGTACTAGTGGTTGCTGTAGTACTAGTAGTTGTTGTTGTTGGCTTCCATTCGATATTTGCATGCTTCGTAGACTCCGTAGTCTTGTCTCGGGCTCCTGGCTTGGTGCTGGTCTGGTCCTGGCTAGGCACATCCCTGTTTTGTTTAAGTGGCAAAACAAATTCTAAATTTCCTAAATACACTCCCTCAGCTCGTCCTGAGCTCTGTATTTTATTTTTTTATTCTATTTTCCAAAATAAATAATGGCGAACAAAGCAGTTTGTCATTGAGCATTTTTTGGCCATTTGCACCCGAAACTCCATAGAACCAGACTACGGTACATACTACGCCAAAAAAGCCTTCTGCCATGTCCTTTTGTCTTCAAGTTCATCCCCAATTCCAGAGAATAGTTTTTTTAGGAAGGCGCTTCATATTTGACGATTGAGAGCAGGCCGTATGTTTGGGGGAAGAAAACAAAACGTTTTTATGGAACTCTAAAAAAAGAATTCGTTTCAATGGATTTTGGCACCAAATAAATTCGTCTTCTAAAATGAGATGCATTTACACACTTTAGTTGTTTCACGTTTGAACAAAGTGGTTCTATAAATTCAGAATGTATTAAAGCAAGCATAGGTCTCTATCGACTTTGAAGGAAAACTACTATGCAAAAGCAGCTCGCTAATTACTCACACATTGAACTCGGGAAAACACTATTCATTCCAAACAATGCAACCCAAAGCAGATATTTTTCTACTGGGTTTCTGCTAGAAATCACGAAAAAAATTATGACTGGGATGGAATTTATGCCATAAAAAATATCAAAATTGACATCATTTACGCTGTCTGTCCCACCCAACCAGAAGATTGGAAGCTACAGTTTGGAAGCCTCAAAAAGTTGTTTAAATTCGGATTATTTATGTACTACTATGTACCGCTCCTCAGCTTTGAGTTGGAGTTCCCTACCATTTTACAGCAAAATTTGATAGGTAGTCATTTATCCAGCTCATTTGCCCGAAACTGCTTAATTTCCGCCTCGTATTTCCTCAAAAGACTATGTTGATGGTGATGATGATGATGATGCTCGCTTAAACTGAATACGTCCTCGTTTCTTTCCAATGCTCAGTCGGTCAACTTCATCGTTTCTTGTTCAAAATATCTAGCCCTACGTATCGTTAAGGACCTCGCCCTTGACTTTATACCCAGAAATGAGAAGGAACTCGAGGATTTTGCTTCCAGGATCACTTCACATTTTAAAAGATCATTACAGTGTGTTTTCATCTCACTTTATCAAAAAGGTTGTCACCTTTTCGTGCCTATCGCTCGGAATGTTTATTGTCATCCTGTTTATTACCTCGGAGCAATATAAAAACTTACTTACTGACAGGGAGCATGGAGAGTTTTAGAGCGACGAGACCCGGAACTTTTAAATAGATAGAACTAGTAGAGGTAGTAAGCCACAGGACTGCCCTGGGTTTTAATGGTTTTGTAAATAGGTTCATTGAGATGGAGACATTTTTGCGTGGTGGATTTAAGTAGCTTCAACTTTCGTCCGTTTATTAAGGTGTCAGGTTCGCATAACTGACACACTCGTAAGGATGAATTTTTAAAGCTTTGTAATAAGTAATTATTTCTATGCAATAGAGTAACTCCATCCGAATAAAAAGTGTTTCAATAGTGATTTTTATTTCAATACAGATAATGTCGATAAGTCTGGAAGTGTTGCTTTTTTGGATCGAGAACTCATGAATTGTATCATAGCAGCTTAAGAACTTTTCAATGCATTTTCAAAGAAATTCAACTCATGAACAAGGATTAACCTCTGGTTGCTACAAAATGCCAAGGAACGGTACCAAATTGAAGGAGTAATATGAGTATGAAGAAAACGGTTTTCAAGGCTAATGAATTCAATAAAAATAGTTTTTAATACCATTAAGATATAAAAACAACAGAAAAGAAATATTACTCCT